>PVIY010020420.1:0-44085 GCA_004026745.1 Myrmecophaga tridactyla | reverse complement strand
TCAAATTACTAAGCTAAATAAAAAAACAATCAAACCTCTTCTTCAGAAACGTTCTCCAAGTATAATAATATCTTATCCAAATGATTTTTCTTATTTGAATAAGAAATAGTTATATATTATTATTAGTGGCAATATAAAAGTGGTAAGAGTCATTATACTTTATTAATAATGGCAAAAATTATTCAAAAGGGGTAATGGAGGAAATCTTTTTTAAAATGCTAGGTTCATGATCCTGGATTGAAAATGTCTGAAACCAACAATCTAAGTTAATGATATATTTACTCAATTCCTCTCATTCTTTCAGTCAATGAATATTATCATGCACCTACTATGTTCTAAATTCTATGCTAGATGCTTTGGAAATAGCCATGAAACAGACCCCTGATTGCAGGGAATAATACAGACAAGAGTAAGATGCAGAAGGATGTGCTCTATGGCATCCCTTGGGGAGCACCCTCCTTGAGACTTGGGGGCTTAGCAAATGTGGCTTCCAAGATTTGTGTCCTGGAAAGAGTACGGAGAGAAGGAAGTTTCATGTAGAGGATATAGCAAAAGTCCTGAAGTTAGAAACATCATGATGTTAGGGATAGTGTGATGTTTGGGGAAAGTAAAGTCATCTCAGGCTAGTTGAGGCGTACTGTTGGAGGCAGAGAAACTGGCAGTAGATAGCGTATTCATAGGAATGACATCATGAAGAACACTGTTAGTTTAACAAGTAGTTTTGGCTTTAGTTTCATGACAATAAAATGCTTTAAATGGGGCAATAATCTGCAAGTTAAAAGTTTACAGTGAAGAAGTAAAATTGGAGGTAAATAAGAAAACTAATCTGGCAGAACGATCAGAAGGAAGACAGACTGTCATCAAGAGGAAATGTGATGGTGGACAGAATGGGGATTATAGTAGTGTGGAGAGAGTTAAAAAATATTCTAGAGATTTTTCCAAAGCAAAACAATCAGACTTGGCTATTGTGTCTGTGGCCCTTAAACTGGTAAAGAGGCTGAAGATTTCAGGGTAACAGCAGTGTTGATGCCCAGAAAGAAGTGGTATATATGAATACTCTCAGCAGCCCTTGCTTTACTTGATGACTAAGGAAGCCAAAGGTCAAAGAGCCATGAATATATTCTTAAAGTCTATTTTCTTGTTACTAGTTATCAAACCCTCTACCTTTGTGGAATTATCAGTAATTACCTGGCCTGAATTTTTACATTAATGAAAATAATTTGCCTTATACCTTGTTCTTTTATGGTGTTAATCAGTATGAGAGCATTTTTACATTCATAATACATCTGATATCTCAGACAAAGCCTATGAAATTAGCAAGGCAGAAATTATTGTCCTATTTAAATCAATTAGTAGGCTGAGGCTTGGCAAATTTAAATAGTTGGTCAGATGGCATATCTATTAAGTGATGAAACCCAGATTCAAACATATTCACATTCTATCTCAGTGACCATACTTCCTTCCAAAAAATATTTACAATCTCCAGATGTTATTTTGTGAGTACAGAGGGTAAAGCAATTTGAGATGTGGATATGTTTACCACCTGGCACCATTACATATATAAAATGAAATTGGAAAACATAAGATGAATTACAGAAGATGTATATAATCATTCTGAGGACATACAATCCACATTTCTATTAGTAAGAAAATTTGACTATAGATACCAAACATTTTAGGGTTTTTTTTTGGGGGGGGGGCGCATGATCTGGAAATCGAATCCAGTTCTCCTACATAAAAGGTGAGCATTCTACCCCTGAACCACTCATGCACCCTTATTTTAGGTTTTTTAAATGCAGTTTTCTTGAGATATATCATATACCATAAAATCATACAATGTAATGAATGGTTCACAGTATAATCATATATTTGTGCATTCATCACCACAATTTTAGAATTTTTCACTACTCCAAAAATATAAAAAAGATCTACCAAAACATCCCATACCCATTATATCCCCCTACTATTTATTTATTACTTCTGTGTTTATTTTACCTCATCTGCCCATATATTGGATAAAGGGAATGTCAGTCACAAGTTTTTCACAATCACACAGTCATACCATAAAAGCTACATATACAATCATTATCAAGAATCAAAGCTCCTGGACTACGGTTCAACAGTTTTAGTATTTCCTTCTAGCTATTCTAATACACTTGAAACTAAAAGGACTACGTATATAATGAATAAGATTAACCTCCAGAATAACATATTGACTCTATTTGAAATCCCTTAGCTGCTGACATTTTATATGGTTTCATTTCTTTTCCGCCTTTTGATGAAGAAGGCTTTCTTAATCCCATGATACCAGGGCCAGGATCATCCCTAATCCCTCATCCCTCATCCAATGACTCCCACATTGCCAGGGAGATTTACACTTTCAGGAGTCATGTTTCATGTAGGGAGAAGGATACTGAGTTTATTTTCACAGGTGGCTTAAAGACAGAGGCCACATCTGAGCAACAAACGAGGTTCTCTTGGGGTGACAATTAGGCATAATTATAAGTAGTCTTATCTTCTCCTTTACAGGAATAAGTTTCATAATGGCAAGCTCCAAGATCAAGGGTTTGGCTTATTAAATTGGGAGTCCCTAATGTTTGTGATCATATCAGGAATTCCCCAGGTAAGGAAGTTTAATATTTTGACATTTTTCCCCAGTCCCTCAAGGGGACTTTGCAAATACTGTTTAATTTTCTGCCCAAATTACCTTATGATGTATTGAGGTATTACAGTATCTATACAAAATAACAAGCTATCATTCCCTATTTGAGGTTCTGTATAATTATGTTGTTTGAGTAAACTGACCATACAGGCTAAATTAGATAGTGGGCTACAAAAAATATAAACTTTGTTCCAAACAAACACATCTTCCTTTGATCTCACACAGAATTTGAAGTTTTAATTACAGTCAATATCATCCTTTACACTATATTCTGTTTTACCTTAGTCCTAATCAGTTCAGCTTCATTCATATCTCTTATTAAAGTCTGATCTCTTTTACAGATTCTTTAACAGTTTCTGTATGGGGTATTGCTGACTTTCAGAGCTGTAGAACTCTAACTCTAAGTCTCAGGTGTCATGCAGATACCCAGAGTTCCAGGGAATGGCCAGGTAATAGACAAAGAACTCAGCATCTCAGAATTTAGAAATAAGAGTTAAAACCCAGGAAGAGAGGGCGGCTGCCGTGGCTCAGCAGGCAGAGCTCCGACCTGCCGTGCTGGAGGTCTGGAGTTCGATCCCTGGTGCCTCCTGCCCATATGCAAATTTAAAAAAACCCAGGAAGAGATGTGACTGTTGTAAGAGCCTACAATCTAGGAAGCTTTACAATAAGGCTTATTGAACATTCTGTACTCTTTAATTGTCGATTGTCCAATCTCTGCCCATGTTCTATCCCCTGATAATCTATGCTCTTGAATACAATTCTCAGAGTTTGTACATTATAGATAGCCCATATTAGTGAGGCCTTAAAATATGTGTCTTTTCTCTTCTGGCTTATTTCTATCAATGTAATATCCTGAAGGATCATTCACCTAGTTGCCACTCAGTAGTACAATGTATGTGTACAGCATAGTCCACTCTGCTCTGTTCTTGAGTCAGTGTACCCTTAGGCCACTTCCACCCATTGCAAATTGTGAATACTGCTGCCATAAACATCAGTGTGCAAATGTCCATTCATGTCCCTGTTTTCAATTCTTCCAAGTATATAATAATAATGGGGTTGCAGAATCATATGACGACCCTATATTTAGCCCCCCGTGAAACCACAACATTGCCCTCCAGAGGAACTGTGCCATTCTATTTCCCTACCAACAGTGGATAGGTATATATCTTCTCCAGCAGTAGTATCTTTCTATTTATTTTTTAAACAGTTTTATTCACACACAATACAATCCATCCTAAGTAAACAATCAATGGTTCTCAGTATAATGACATAGCTATGCATTCACCACCACTATCTATATGAGGACATTTCCATTTCTTCCACAAAGAAAGAGGAACAGGAAAAAAATGAATAATAAAGAAATAAAAAGGAGAAACAACAACAACAAGAATCCCATACCTCTTCCTTATATCCCCCACTTATTGACATTTAACAATGGCACTTTGCCTTTGTTAAAATTAATGGAAGCATATTGCAATGTTATTGTTAACTATAGACCGTGGTTTGCATCAATTGTATTTTTTCCTTATACCATCCCATTTTCAACACTTTGCAATTTTCTACCTATTTTTGTCATTAGGGCCAAAATGAGTCTGTTGTGGACAGCATATAGATGGGTCCTGATTTTTAATCCATTCTGCCAGTCTATGTCTTTTGATTGGGGAGTTAAGTCCATTAACATTTAATGTTATTACTATAACAGCAGCAGTATTTTCTTCTACCAGTTTGTCTTTTGGATTTTATATATCTTCTCTCTCTCTCTCTTTTTACTCTTATGATAATCTTCATTTCTACACTCTTTTCCAAATCTCTCTTTCCTGTCTTTTCCTATCTGCTTATTGTACTCCCCTTAATATTTCTTGTAAACAGGTCTCTTATTTACAAACTCTCTCAGTGTCTGTCTGAAAATATTCACAACTCACCCTCATAAATATAGAATTCTTGATTGGCAGTTTTTTCTTTCAGTATCTTAAAAATAACATACTGCTGCCTTCTCTCCTCCATGGTTTCTGCTGAGAAATTCACATATAGTGTTATTGAGCTCCCCTTGTATGTGATGCATCACTTTCCTCTTGCTGCTTTCAGAATTTTCTCTTTGTCTCTGACATTTGACGATTTGCTCATAAAGTGTCTTGGAGTAGGTCTATTTGCATCTATTCTGTTTGGGGTACACTGTGCTTCTTGGATCTGTAATTTTATATCTTTTATAAAAATTGGAAAATTTTATGTCATTTCCTCCATTACTCTTTCTACCTCTTTTCCCATCTCTTCTCCTTTGGAGACACCCATAACACATATATTCATGTACTTCATACTGTCATTCAATTCCCTAAGATCCTGCTCGTATTTTTCCATTCTTTTCCTTATCTGTTTTGTTGTGAATTTCAGATGCTTTATCTTCTAGTTCAGCAATACTTTCTTCTGCCTCTTCAAATCTGCTGTTGTATATCTCCATTGTGTTTTTCATCTTTTCTATTGTACTTTTCATTGCCATAAGTTCTGTCATTTGTTTTTTCAAGCTTTCAAATTCTTCTTTATGTTGCCCAATGTTTTCTTTATATCCTCCATCTCTTTTGCTATATCTTCTGTCAGCTCACTGATTTTATTTAGAAAATGTGTTTGAACATTTAATTAGTTATTTTAACTCCAGTATCTTGTTTGAAGTGTTATTTTCTTCCTTTGATTGGGCCATAGCTCTGTGCTTCCTAATATGGCCTATGATTTTTTGCTGTTGTCTAGGCATCTTAGTTCCTTGATTAGTTTATTCTGGAGGTCATTTTCTCTCTTTTACCTAAGGTTTTCTTTTTGGTTGGCTTTGTTCTCTATCTTTATTTGACATCAGTTCAACTTATTTTAAACTTCTAGCATAGCTTCTTTTTAACTGTTCAGAATATTTCAGCTATTTGTTTTTCTTGGTTTGGCCCTACCCTTATGAAACCATTTTTTTTTTTAATTTGCATATGGGCAGGAGGCACCAGGGATCGAACTCCAGACCTCCAGCACGGCAGGTCGGAGCTCTGCCTGCTGAGCCATGGCAGCCGCCCCCTTTTTTTTTTTTTTTTTTTGAGGAGGGTCTCTCCAGATATGATTTACCCCAATCAAATTTCCCCAGACAAGACATGACCAAGTCTCAGGAAAAGGGTGTAACCAGTATCATGTTTCCCTGAGGATGACTCAGCAGATTTCCCATCTTTCCTATAAATCCTTTTGACTCTCTGCCCAGCAGGCAGCACTTGTCAGTCTGCAGCTCCCAACCAGTATAAAGTGGTATGGTACCTTTAATTCTCAGCAGACCCTATCCCTGCCAGGGGCATGGTTGAGACAGAGGCTGAGGTTGAAGGCAGTTTAAGCTATTTCTATTTTCTGAATGCTCTGAATACCCTGGGTTCTGAATGCTCTGAATGAAAGCTTCTACTTGTGCTAGGCCCTGCCCTCCACTTTTCTTGGGGAATTATCTTTATAAAGGAATTATGCCCTTTAGGGAATTATCTGCTTCACAGACTAGTTGCTTTGTTTCTCAGACATATCTTAACTCTGCCCTTGCCTGGATCAGTGCTGACAGTTGAAAATTCCTGAGGCTTTCTTTGATGAGCTGCTAAAAAAGATTTTTAAAAATCCTTTTTAGAGTTGGGCCCATATCCTATGGGTTTGCTAATCAAGATCTAGAGTTTGTACCTGGCTCTATGTCCCTTTTCTCTTGGAACACAGACCTTTTCCAGAATTCTGAATTCAGCTGACTCCAAAAGCCTCTGTTTTGTTTTGTTTTTCTGTCAGCCCTCCTTCCTCTCTGTCAGGAGAGACCTTTTATGCTTGCTCTGGGTTTATCTGTTCTGAGAGCTTGTATTCAGCAGTCAAGATTTGTTAATTATGCATGTAATTGGAGCTTGCTTGAGTGCTTCTTGCCTTGCTCCTGGTAGAGACTGCTTCTTTTTCTCATGGGGAAGTGTCTCCAAAATGGTCTGTTCTGCCAGTGGAGGATGGGCTTCAGCCTCCACAGGTTGGGAGACTTACAGTTCTGCCATGTGATCTTGGCCCTTCCACCATTCCATACTGGTGTATGATATGGTTCCAGTCATGGAAATTCCCCCAAAGAGTTGTTCCATACAGTTCCTAGCTATTTACCAGCTTCCCTAGAGGACTAACTAAATTCCACACCTCCCTATGCTACCATCTTTCCCCACTTCCTCACTAGGACATTTTAGTTTTAGAAAATCAAAAATTTAATTTGCTTAGGCAAAGAATGAAAGATACATTGAGTTGTAGGGCAGGAATGGATGAAGTTGGGTTTGTAGAGGACTAGAACTAGAAAATTGAATGTCACCAAGATTCTCTACTTCAGTGTTTTATATTTGCTTCTTTATTCTGTATATGCATCCTCATTAAGTGTGAACCAACCTCCTAGAATTCGAGTTTGCATTCCCAAATGTAATGGGGAGGGAGCTTGCTTAGCAGCTTCAGACAGAAATAATCTGGAGAAGAAGTCTGATTGCTTCAACTTGTCAGGGGATGGGGCAGGACAGTGTTTGCTCCCAGAAACTACCAGGCAGACAGCAAATAATATCCACTGACATTATCTTGGTTCTTTTCTAACTTCTATTCAGTATAGATCAAATAGCATCTATCTAAAAGTTTCAGGATCTGTAATTTTGGTTTCAACTCACATTTGAACTTATTTAGAACAAACTCCACAATTAGTGATATTATAAACAAGTAGAAGAGGTGAGTAGGGCCACTCCAAAATTCATTGTGCCCAATCTAATGTGCCTGAAATAAAACTTGCTCACATATGTAGGGATTAAGTATATGCATAATCTGTTGAAGATTCCTGGCAAGTTGATAAGAATTAGTGAAGTTGCCAAAAATTTTATCATGCTAAATTGTTTTGGGTCCATGTCTCATAAGACACAGTAGATTACTAGGTTTCTTTGTGAACTGGTTAATGGGAAATACAAAATTTGAAGTGCTTTTGTCAAGTAGACCATGTAATATCTGACCATGACTCTTCTCTTGAATCAGTGCTTTGTTTTGTTTTTTAATTTTTAAGAAGTTTTTACTCAATTGTATGAAATAATTGCTATTTAAACCTTTTGCTTCTGCTTAGAGAAAAATTGCGTAGTCTACTCTCCAGGAATACGTGTCAAAACCAAATTTATATTTTAAAAATGTCTCAATGTCTAAAATTGGAAAAGAGGTTAAAGTTATAAGTGAGCTCTTTCTCTCTAGTCACTGTAAAATGAGTGCTGTACAGAAGTGAAACCTTCTCTTTCAGCTATGGGGAACATTGACCTTTAAAACACAGGTATTAACATTAGTGCGTCTTAATGATAAAATGTCTGGACCAAAAGTGAGGGCAATTTTGTCCTAGCTCTGGTTTACAATCAATTTTATGTTTTCTTTGTTGTTTGTATGATAGGGTTATTTAAAACCTATTTTACAAGGTTTCAGATTGAAAATGAAAAAATATGACATTGTAAAGATTTGCATTTTAAAATACTTGCCAAATGTCACGTTTTACTTCTGCTGCTTCTTAGTATTCTTACACTAATAAATCTTTCAAATAAAATGTATTGCATTTTGTATGGTCTATTTTTGTGTTTTTCTAACTTGCCTGGTACCATCCAGTTTAAGTTTACTCAGTTCATTAGTATATCCTGCTGAAATATTGTCTTCTCAATGCACAGTTCTAATATGTCATTTCCATTGGTGTATAATGATCGCTGAAGAAGTTTGGACCTTCTCTATTTTGCTTTTTTTTGCAATTAACCCCGGGGTTCCTGCAAAACATTATCAACTTTCTTAGGTTCTCTTTCTTCCCCTAAACCTCTCATTCTCAAAAAAAAATTTTTTTTAATGGCTTCAACTTTTACTTCACAGGGGAAATGGACATAATCTGAATGAGAGCCTGCAACTTGTCCCTCTGCCTCTAAACATATGTTAATTACTTTCTTAAGTCAGAGTAGGTATGTCTCTTCTACTGTCCAAAGTGCTAACCCCACTTCTACGCTTTCTTCTCTCTCAATTTCTACTAGGTCTTTGATCCATAATTTACCTATACAATAGTCTGTATTCATAACTTTCCCTTTCTATAGAACCATTCCATTACTTCTGTCTATAGGTTGTTCAAACTCCCTTCATCCTTTCAAAAGCTTCCCAAACTTAATTTATCCTCAAACCACAACCTGTTATTGCTTTCCTCTACTGACACATTACTTAAGCTGAGCTCCAATGATTCTCCACTTCTATACCTCCTTTTACTCTGTAAATCATTTCAGTTTAGATTTTTTCATTAATCTTGAAAACAACATCGATAAAATCACCAATACTCTAAAAATCATTAATCTAATGACACATTTCACTGCTCACTATATAGCTCTCCTCCAGTATCAGACACTACTAATCTCTTTCTTTAAACTCTTTCCTCCTTTGATTTTTAGAAAACTAATATTTTCTGTCTTCCCTTTTATCTTTTAGCCTATGTACTGTTACCCACTCCATCACTTTCTTGAATGTTTATATTTGTCCTGGAGCTCTCAATTACCCATTCTTCTCTTAATCTGCATATGGATGATTGTTTTCTCAAGAGTATCTTTCCCACGTCATCACTGTTCACCTAAACATCCCTCTTTCTAGTGCACCTCTGTTGCCTTTTCCATACCACAATCTCTGCCTGATGTTTCTGTCTTTGGGTCCTTGCTCAGAATCCTCCACTTGGTCTTCCACAATTCTTTCTCTTCCTTCAGAGATTTTTTTTTAATGCCTTTGAGATGCCTTACTTTCTACCTTGCTTTATCTGTGGAGATCTGGAATTTATGCTACCTGAGGGCAAGGTTTTGATTTTTACTGCATTATCTCCCTCAGTGCTTTGCACAATGTTTTTTTGTGTGGTTGTTTATTATTAACCATGGACAATAAATATTACAATTGAAAGACATCTTACAGATCATCAGGTCCCATTTTTAGTGATGGACCTGATTAGGCTGGAAGTCTTATAACTTTAGCTTTGCTCTATGCTTAAAATAGGCACCCTTTAGACTCTAAAGAGTTCCTGGAAGAGCTTTTGTAACTGTTGACTGCCCTGGAGGAGAGTTTCAGGAAACAGACCTCAGATACAAATTTATTTCCTGAAATATTTTCATTGTTATATATAGATCCAAGGGCTTCCAAAAACCTTTGCCAATCAAGTGAAGTGTTGTGACAGAGTTCCTCCATCAATATAAACCAAAATTTCTCTTTCTTTAAGTGCAGAAATTGTGAACAACATAGAAAATAAATGGCATAAATATTGCTCAATACCTTTAGAAATGTAGTTTTAACAACATGTTTGATAATACAGGGCAAAGGTTATGACTGATGTTACTGGGATATGTTAATTTTAACAGCAAGTGAAAGGCAAAGAAATATGAGTGGAAGAAGCTAAATGGGAAATTCTTTTAGGATTGTACAGAAGTTCTTGGATAACTGAGAACCTACAGACAAAAATCTAGGAAATATGTAGAGAAAAATGAGAACTGATTACCTAATTTTACAGGATCTATGAAAAAGTTAAGGTTGTTTGATATTATAGGGAATCTAGACAGAATTACAAGGGTTAAACTGAGATAATGAGTGCTAGTGATTCCTGACACTATCGTAAGTTTTAGTAAGGCAAGTTCAGGAGCGAGATGAAGAGGAGCAAATGGTCAGGAGGAAAGAAAGCCTAAGAGATTATAAAGGTGGTCAGGGGCACATGTCTTAAACCTAAATAGGTAAAAAAGGTAAAATAGAGATTGCACAAGGGGAGTGACTTCTCACATTTGCAAAATAAGTTGTGAATTGAGATTATACAAAGTCCTTGCTTGGAAAAAAATAGAAGATACATCCTCAGAAGTTGACAGGGCTAAGTTGACTTTTATTGGGAGTTCAACAGACATTTGTTGGGAGTTTTCTGCATGCTAGGCACTATTTCATGTGCCTAGGATACATCAGTGAATAAAACAAATATTCCTGACCTCCTTGACTCTACTTGGGGGTGAGTGCAAGGCCCTTGTGATGTTATACCTGATAAAAGTGTCTGTTTTCCTGGGAGGCATGGTCAACAGACATTCTCCCAGTGTGATTTATGATAGGAGATTTGGGCCACATGGCATCTGCTCTACCTCTGGGGGACTGGAAACCAAATGTCAGCTATGCACCATCAGCTTCATCTCCAGACTAAAGGTATCTAGTTCTTTCTCTGAAGGGGCTGGAGACTAAAGGTCAGCCATATAGGAAGTCAACCATGGAGCCTTGATAAAAAATCTGGACAACAATGCTAAGGTGGTGTATCAGCTAGGGTTCTCTAGAGAAACAGAATTGTCAGGAGATATCTGTAAATATAAGAATTATAAAAGTGTCTCATGTAACCATGGAGATGTAAGAGTCCAAGATTTGTAGGGCAGGCAGCTAGCTGACAGCTCTAATGAAGTTCTCAGTGAACTTTCAGAAGAGTTTGGCTGGCTGAAGCAGTAAGAGTGATTGTTTCTTGTGAATCCCAACTAGAAGTCTTCCAGTGATTAGATTAAGCATCACTCATTGCAGAAAACACTTCCCATAGCTGATTACAAATACAATCAGCTGTGGATACAGACAAGATGCTCATGATTTAACTACATGAAATGTCCTCATAGCAACAGGCCAGTGCTTGCCCAACCAGACACTGGGCACCACCACCTGGCCAAGTTGACACATGAACCTGAATATCACAGCTCAGTATCCCTGGTTGGTGATATTCCTTGTATATTGTCACACATATTGCTAGGAAATAATGCTGTCCTTTACTCCAATGGTAGGGGATGACAGGAAGCTACATCTTTGGTAATTTTCCAAACTCTGCCCTATGTACTTCTTCCCTTGACTGATTTAAATATGAATAATTTAGCTATAATAAGTCATAACCGTGAGTATAAATGCTTTCAGTGAGTTTTGTGAGTCCTTCTACTGAATTTTTTAACTTCAGGGCAGTAATGGGGACTCCTGAACTTGAAATTAATGTCAGAAGTGAGGGCAATCTCATGGTCTGTTCCCTAGCAGTGAGCTGTTCTTATGGACCCTTCTCCCTCTAATTTCACTTCATACCAGTCTCCCCTATTACAGATATCAGCATGGTACATTTGTCACTATTAATGAACTGATATTGGTACAGCATCATTAACTAATGTGTTAATTTATTCAGCTTTCCTTAGTGTCCTTTGTCCATTGCAGGATCCCATCCAGGATGGTGCATTATATTCAATCATCATGTGTCCTCAGGCTCCTGCTAGTTCTCAGGTTCACAGATTTTCATTGTTGTTGATGACCTTGACAGTTTGGAGGAGCACCGCCAGGCATTTTCTTGAATGTCCTCCAACTGGAAATTGTCTGGTATTTTTCTCATGATTAGAAAATCATGTGATTTTGTAGCTTTGGGAGAGGGAGAACAGAGGCATATATGCTAGTCTCATCACATCAGAGGTACATACTATCAACAGGGCATCCCTTTGATGTTACTCTTGATCAGCTGGTTGAAGTCGAGTTTGTCAGCTTCTTCAAAAATCTCACATTTAAAAATGGGTTTCTTAGAGACAAGTAAAATAAAACTTGGGCCCATGACACTTGAAGATCCTGTTGTGTCCATATCCTGGGTCAGGAAACCTACATCCATTAGACGTATAGTACAGGAAACTATTTTATACTTCACTGTGCTGAAATACATCAATTCCACAAAGCAAGGCAACTCTCTTGTGAAAGGAAGTAATTTCTGAGTTCTTTTCCCCAGGATAAATGTTGTGGGAAGGACAAGAGTTTTACATGTCCTTTCTTGTAGCTGTATATTAGCCTTTGGTCCTATTTTCCTTCAATTCTACTTTAACACAAAGGAATAAAATGCATGTCGCTTTTACCTTGCATCATGTCAAGTGTGTATGCTGCTTCAGAATGTAATTATACGACTGTCCAGCAAGTTCTGTCTGGGAATTTGAAATAGATTTTCTAGTGACAAGAGCATATTTCAGCTGAAGTAGCAAGTTGGGTATAAGGCTCTCGGTTATATTTTAGAAAATGAGAAGCAAACTAGTCAAAGAGAAGGATGGGCAGGACTTTCAGGCTAACCAAGGCCTTCATCTCTTTCTAATTCCCACAGAGTAAATTATAATGCACAAAGTGAAATTGGGCTCTGTTGTTCACTCACTTATTATTTTGTACATGTTCTTTTGTACCCCAAGCAACGCTGGGTTTTATAGCCACACTGTCAACATCAGTGACAGAGCATTTGCTTTGTGCATTGCATATTGCCTTTTTTCTTGAAATGAAACCATTTCAATCACAAGCAGTGTGGGAGGGCACAGAATGGCAACTTGAGTGGTTTGTATTTGGTTCATGACTTTGATCTGTAAAAGTACTGTAAGCAGCGGTAGTAGCCACCCCTCTGCTGTGAGGGAAGTCACCTCTCCCTCCAGGGGGATTTGATCCCTGCCAAAACAGAAACACATCTGTCTTTGCATTGTCCTCTCCTGCCCCTAGTGCTGGCATCTGCTGCCCAGGGGCCCTTCTGCCCTACACTCTTCCCCATTTATACAGAATTTTGATTCATCGGAGATGTAAGCCCTAAGGAATTGCACAGTTTGACAGTTATCCTTGAAAAATAAAACATTTTCTATTCCCAAAGAGATACATTTCTAATGGTGGAATTTTAGATTGGATTTTTTTTTTTCCTCAGAGGACTGTGCCCCATACTTCACAGACTATTAAACGTAATGTGGCTCTGAGTACCTATAAACTATATTACTGCTGGAGATGTCTGACATTTAGCTACATCTCTTAAACCTGCTTTAATATTTTAGCAGTTCATTTAAGTCAGAATCATCCTCACCATAAACTTTGAGTGTGTCATATTGGGTAGAAAGAGTAATTGATGATAGGAGGGAAATATCTTTTCTTTTTTTAATAGCATAGGGGTGCCTTTATATGGAATTATAGTTTACTCCACGCTTTCTTATAACTCTTGCCCTCCATTTCTGATCTGCCCAAATTCATGCTATTTATACCTGCCTTATTTAAATTATCATCAATTCCTAAATCTTTCTTCCTAGGATGCTTCGTTACGTTTATCTATTTATCTTTCTTATTTTCACTCCCTTTGAATTGTTTTTTTCTTAAGTAAGGGTTTAAACTATCTATTTGGATTCTGGAAGAGTCCCTGGGAATAAATGTTGAATCATCCCCATGCTATCTGGGGAATAAAATGCTAAAAACATGTTATCAGAGGAATGTGTATTATAATTTCACGAGATATAACACAAAGCCAATTTGGCATGCATTTAATGATATCTATAACTGTTATTGTATTGCATAATAATCATAAATGAGAAACAATTAATTTAATGCCTATTTTTATTTCTTATTCAGAACTAAAGCATGTTTTCTGGGCTTTATTTTTAAAACTTTTATACAAAGGATTTTATTTTGCACTGTTATCGCAATTTTGTTATAGGTCAAGGAGAAAAAGAAAAAGGATAAAACTACCACATTGAGTCAATTACTAAAGCTTTTCTATTTTTAACAGGATTTTCCACCTGGTTGATTTATTGTCATATCCTCTTCAGAACAGACAAGATGCTTACCATATTTTAAAGATTATAGGTTGCCACTGAAAGAAAAATTTTACATAGTCACTGTACATCAAGGTTGAAAAACTGTCCTGCATAAAAAAAAAAAACCTGTAAATCATGTGACTAAAAGAAAAAGAAAACATTCTTGTGCTGGTTTGAAACTGTCGTGTACCCCAGAAAAGGCATGTTCTTTAATCCTCGTTCAGTATTGCTGGATGGGATCTTTTTATATTGTTCCACGGAGATGGAACCCACCCAATTGTGTGAGTACCTTTTGATTAGATGGTTTCAATGAAGCTGTGTCTCTATCCATTCAAGGTGGAGTTGCTTACTGGAGTCCTTTAAGAAGGAACCATTTTGCAAAAAGCTTGAGAGCCCACACAGCCAAAGACCTTTGGAGGTGCAGACGGCGCACACCGCAGAGGATCCTTGTGAAATGAGAAGCAAGGAGAGAAAGCTAGCAGATATCTCATGTGCCTTTCCAGCTGAAAGAGATGTCCAGAAGCCAAAGACCCCAGCAGATGCCAGCCACATGCCTTCCCAGTTGACAGAGGTGTTTTGGACAGCATCAGCCTTTCTTGAGTGAAGGTAAACTCTTGGTGGTGCCTTAATTTGGACATTTTCACAGCCTTAGAATTGTAAACATGCAACTTAATAAATTCCCTTTTTAAAAGCCATTCTGTTTCTGGTATATTACAATCTGGCAGCTTTAATAAACTAACTGTTGTGTTTCTGGAAAGATTAAAGTCCTCATAATGTATCATCTAAATGTGGATACTCATTCTTGTTGGAGTTGCTTAGATGTAGGGATTCCTTGCTTCCACCATTTTCACTCATTATACTTACTTTTAATCAACAGTATTCATTAAGGCAAACAAATCATTTTCTGAAGAGGCCTTAAGGAAACTGTGGATGAATTGCAAACTTTTGACATTAAAACAGGTTGAACACATACATAGCCTTTAATAAACATTTAAGCATATTTTTCTAGGAGTAGTGACAAGAAAAGATAAACATTCTTGCTAACCATGTCTAAATGTTTAAGATTCAGCATCCAAGCAATCCCTAACAATGCTTCTGTAGCTTTAAGCTCTGAACAGTATAGAATTTATACAAGTGCATTAAAGAATTCAAGCTTGGCAAATTCCACACAAGCAGGATATTAAACTATATATATAGAAAGTAAATGATAAATACAGAATTAAAAGAGTCCTTCTGTTTTCCCTTATAGCCTTGAAAATTGACACTTTTTGAGGACAGTTCTAAATATTAAACATTAGATAACCAGCATTAGTTAGTTGGGCAACCTAAATACAACAAACTGATTTAAAATATTCAAGATGACTTGTTAGTGTTTAATATAATTCGGTTTGTATTCAAGGCCACAAGAAAGCATTTAACAAAAATAATCACATCAATTGACCTAGAAATCAAATGCAAATAGTTATGAATACAATCTCCAAAATCTGTCTTTTCAAGTGAACATTAACCATTTACTCAGAGTTATACAATTTGACATATGTTAAATAATATCTATAACTATTTTGTGTTGCATGATAATAAATGAGAAGAAGTTAATTTAATGCCTATTTTAGTTGTTACTTATGCAGAACTAAAGTATGTTTTCTGGTCTCTTTGTGTGCTCTCCAGTATTTATAAATGGCACACACTAAAACTTCCTAAGGCCACTAACATTTCCTTTCATTGAGTGTCATCAGATCTTAGTACAAGGTCTGGCCTGTGGGAGTTTCCACAATTAATGATAAATAAATCTATCCATACATTAAAGTTTACAATTTCTATGAAAACATATATAATCCTCATTTCAGAATGGCACACTTGACCAACTGGTAACAGAATTCTAGAATTATTTTTGAGTCCCTCCTTTGTGCCTTCTATTGGTCTGTGCCTAAGACTAAAGATGAGAAGCCATGGTCCAGGCTATGCAGGAGCTAATAGTCTATGTGGAAGGTGAATAAGATGTGAAACAATGTGGAATGGTGAATTGTAAATTTCCTATAGGGGAATAAAGGGGCTGGGAAATCATGCTTATAAATTTGATTATCTTGGAAGCAATGGGTTTACCTTTGGTGATGTTTAAGGAGGCAGTGATATGAAACACTTATTAAAAGATAAATCTTTCTAATATTCCAAATGTCAGTTTTCTTGTACCTATACCTCTAGCCCAGGGCTGAGAATTCTTGGCTTTTCTAACATCTATTTCAGTGATTCACAATATTATATCCTCATAAAAATCACCTGCAGAACCTACAAAAATCCTGAAGTCTGGGCCTCAGTATTGATTCTAGTATATTGGTATGGATTGGAGACTCTGGCACCATTTTTTAAAGAGGCACAGGTACATGATGATGAGATGAATGAGACTCATGATTCTATTTCCTTCTTTATACAACCTGGAAGAACTAACTAGTCATCAGAATCTCAGTCAGGAGGCTATGGTGTTACTATGACACAGCAAGAAATGGTCTGAGTTTATAAGTCACTCAGGTGCTGGTCTGAGACAAGGGAGTTATGTTCTGTCTCCTCCATCAACCCAGAAGCCCCCAGTGAAGGCTGTCTAGCAACCCTGGGCAAGCCACATCCAGATCCCATATTGAGGTTTGGTCTGACTTTGGAGATGGGAGGAAGGAAGAGAAAAGTGGATAGAGAAGATACAGAGATCCTATAGACAGGGGGTCTGAAAGTGAAGGTAAGGGGTGGGATGGAGAGAGACAGAAGTGAAAACAACATGGTATTACGAACCCTTTCTCATCTTCACTTTGCCAACATACTGACATGGATCCCAGAGGAGTGGGACAAAAATGTCTTCTCCCAACTCTGGACGAACCATCTTATGTGGAAGTGATAGACATTTCCATGAAAAAGAGGTACTCAGATTCTTTTCTTTTTGATTTTCATCTTTAAAGATTTGTGCTGCTCATATAATCACAGGGAAACAAATGACCCAAAGCACATGTTAAATTTTGAAGTTACGTTTCACACATCCTGCCCCCCCACCCCCCCCCCCCCACAAACACTCACACTCACACGTGCCAGAGGACCGGGTAGTGACGTTGACAGGCTTTTTCTTGGAAGGAGCACAACATGCTTTCTTGGTCCTCCTCTAACTCAGGTTCTGATCTGTGATTGTTTTCTCTACATTTGATTTCTTCCTTGAGTTGAGGCTTTATTGACAAATAAGTATAATAAAAATTTCTAATGTCTCAATTGGGCAGGGCCATTGGATAAAATAATCTTGTCTTCAGACCAGGACAAGGATGATGGTGAGAGTCATTCTAGAAAGATATATAATAGCTATTAAATATACAAGGGACATATATTTAAATATGTTAAGGACAGGCAGCCCATTTCTTGTATCATTTAAAAATTATCTTTAGGTCTAGAAACAGAAAACTCTACTCTAGTGACTTGCACAAATATAAACTTCTAGTCTCAAGTAGCAAGATATTTGGTGTTGAGCTTTAGTATGATTGCAACTTCTTAAAGACCTAGTTTTTCATACTTTTCAGGTTTGTTTGTTTTTTTTCCAATATGTAAACTTTGTTCTCAGGTCACAAGATGGCTGTTGCTTCTAAAGGCTTTGTGTCTACTTCCCTGGAATGAGTAGGCGAAGTGCAAGGAGATCAATCAAATGTTGTCTGCCGGGTAAGTTCATCCCCATGAATTCCACCCAGCAATTTTCTCTAACATTTCATTGGCCATATCTTAATCAACATCACCTCTACCCCAAAAGAAGACCAGTATGTACTTAATTAGCCAGCCTAACGTACAACCCAATTTCTCTCCCGTTTACTTCATGTCAACTTTCTTTGCTTCTAAGCTCTAATATCTAAAATGAAATTAAGGTGACAAGATGAAGCTGCAAATTTAAACCCATTACTGAGTTGCATCTATTCAGGTAGAAACCATAGGTTGATAACAGGGCTGGGTAATTTTGAAGCTATATCCAGGACAGGGCACAGGGGTAAGGAAATTTTTAACAGACTGAAATATTGCCTAAGAACTTTAGACATCTTAATATTGAGTGACTGTGTTTATTTTGGGCCTATTCAGTTCTTCCTAAGTATTGTGCCACTTGATGCTCTTTCAGAAAACAATAGAAAAAAATGACTTAAGAGAAACACATCTGTGATTTTCTTTTAAAGTTATCTTAGGATCTAGGCAGCAATTAGGGTTGATTAATATGGGAAGACATTTTGATGGCAGTGTTGCTTTTGGTGTTATTAACTACCAGTACCACATACATAATGGGAGAACATTCATAGGAAGATTAATATAATGGTTACTTTATCCAAGAAAACCAAGTGGACGTATTCTTTTCAGTGGATGTTCAGTGAATTCAATCATTAATGCTGATTAGAAGTATTTAAGTTAATAAATGTGCCCATGTTGTACCTTAATAATGTTTAGTAGTTCTAAAACCCATTATTAAGTTTTCTGAATAAATATTTGAATCTTGATTAGGAATAGCAGTTTACAACCTAGTTATTACTTATCATTGAATCTGTCTTGGTACATGAACACGTGTTAAAAACACAAACACACACACACTGAATCTCTTCTCCATATCAAGTTCTGGAGCAGTCATCTGGCTAAGACAAATATATTTGGTGTATAAGTCCTTTTATAATAGCTGAATTAAATTCTATTTTTTGTGTGCTTAGGATGCTATATGAATGCACTTAATTTACCAATTTAGATGCATACTGGTTGGAGAGTATAAGCCAGTCTTGATTATTCGCCAGTGGTGATTATAGTTACACAAAGCAGTTCACATGCCCAAAATTATTCCACAGAGTAGTTGTGTTTATTTTCCTTGTTCTCTGATTAAGGAGAAAAAAATTCCATTTCATTTTGATGTTAACTGCATCTCAATAATTTAAAATATTAAAAAGAAATAAACAAATACTGAACTAATTTGATTCATACAAATTAAATTTTATTAGCTCACAATGGTTCAAATAAATCTTTTTTTAGGTAAAAAAAATTCAAATTTTGATTATTGATTATAATTTGAATATAGCAACATTTTATGGGTATTGAGATCTTGGTGAAGAAAAGTGGAAAGTGTGTGTATCAAAGGAGTTTCAATTGATTAGTCACCTTGTATTTTGTATTATGACCTTCATATTAAAGAAGCTATGACATTACTGCCAACGACCTGTGCTGTGTCACAATTTTACTATCAGTAGAAATTACTTGTGAATTGGTTATATACTCTGAGACAGGATATTCCTTGCTTGAGGAGCAAAGCTTTGACTGTGGGCATATTATTGTTAGTTTGCAGATAACATTTGTTTTCTGGTTCGGAAAAAAAATACTATTTTTTTTTTTTTTTATTTTGCTAAAGCTGCCGAAATGCAATATACCAGAAATGAGTTGACTTTCAAATGGGGATTTATTAACTTATAAAATTATAGTTCTGAGACTGTGAAAATGTCCAAATCAAGGCATCAAAGGCAATGCTTTCTCCCCAAAGATCAGTACCTGCAATCCTCAGCAACTCTGCCATATGGCGTCTTCTGGTCCTTCTCTCCCAGGTTTCATTGCCTTCACCTTCTGCCTTTTTTTCTCTCAACTTCTCTGGTTTTTTTGTTTTGTTTTGTTCTATGTCTTCTCCCTGCCTTTTATTCTCTTATAAAGGACTCCAGTAAGAGGATTAAGACCACCTGAATCACACCTCAACTGAATCAACCTACTCCAAAGTTTCCACCTGTAATAGGTCTACACCCGCAGGGATGGATTAGCTTTAAGAACATCTTTTCTGGAGTACATAACAGCTTCAAACCATTACATTTGTCAAGAGTGCAAAACTGAATTCTGTCCTTACCAAACTGTCCACTGCTCTCACAGAATTACTTTCTCCTAGAATGCGTCCCCAAATTAAAATGGTAAGGACTATTTTCTATGGAAACAATTTTACCACTAATTTTTTTATTGGTAATAATCCCCACCAATCAACAGCTAGAATGTCTGTTAGGACTTTGATCTTGGAGCAATTTTTTTTCTATTGCAAATAGTTAGCAATATATAATCTGCCTTAGAGGAAAAGCAGATCTTCTCTTCTTTTCATCAGTGCCCTACTTTGATTGCTTTGATTGTTTGTGCTTCCTTGGATTTAAATGTTATTGTTATCCAGTAGGTTCTATGTTTACATTATAACAATTAGAAGAGTTATTTTTTAAGCAGATATTTTACTTCAAGGATCTTCTGAAATGTACCTTTTGTTTTCATAGTTGCTATAGAAATTTCATATAAGAAAGTATAGTCTAGATGAGACCAGGCCATGGTTTATTAAAATATTTGTTGTGTTGACAAGGCCAGTTGTGTGAATAAATCAGGAAAATTGTGTGCTATTTGGGTGAATCCTTCTAATAAAGTTGAATATTTCATTTCCGTTCATCATAGATTTAGGATAATAGCCACATGGTAAAAGTCCATAGTTGTGATAAAACCAGTAAATACTAAGTATTTCCAAGTTTACTTACTAGATAATTTATGTTGGATCCAAACAAAGAAATACAATGTAGAGACAAGATGAAAGCATCACGTGTGTGCAAAAATCTTGAGAATTTACGCTAGAGTTAGAAGATGTTTATGATTCAGAAGCACAATTATCTTCTAATTTAGTGATATAAACCACATCTATATAGAGATTTGGAATTTTCTCATAAATTAAAAATAAATTGGCATGTGAGTGACAATATCTGAAATTTTATTAAATTAAAAGTATATAAGGCATCACAATAGACACAAGCCACTTCAGCATCCAACTTGGGGAGTGTTCTTTTCTAAAACATCAATAAGGTGAGGTCAATTCTGTTCACAAGAGATAGTGTTCACAAGAATAGTAGTTCAGATAGTGTTGAAAGATATAAGGATATGGCTGATGAGGCACTGAGTCAAAGGGTGAAGTCCTGGGAAACATGGACAGAAGAGATGGTGATGGAACTAGACAAAGTAGGGGTGGAAAGAATTTCAGGGATGCAGAAAAGGATTCATGTGACATAATCCCAAGTCCTGACATTCTGTTTGCAATGTCTTTTAGAAAGGCAAGTTAGCAAACTTTACCTAGTCCTCCTTTCAAAGAATTTTAAACTTTCCTTTCAATGGAGTTTTAAAAATTCATTGATTCTATAATGATCCACCCGCCACAACCTTTTCAATGCCAGATGCATTGTCAGGGTCAGAATTTCTCTTCCTGATTTTTGTTTTTGATAGATGGAGTTCAACAATGTTACTGAGAGGATCTTAATGGTCTCAGGTAGATTTTTTCTGTCTAGTGTCCTTTCTAATGTGTGTGAGATATTTAAACTAGCTTCAACAATTTGTGCAAAGCAGGAGAGCCATTCTACTCCACTTTTTCTAGCTCTGTCTACATTTTTTTCTATCTGAGATCCAGAACTTTCCAAGATTATAGGTGTATGGTCTCAGGTGGAAGGTAAAATTCATGGTTATGGTAAGAAGACTTAAGAGGGTGCAGGCATATGGAAGAAGCAAGCTGGAGACTCTGTTGAATTGTTTTGTTCCTAGGAAGAGTTTCTAACATTGTTTCTATAATAGAATAACTATGCTATGCGTGATCTCCAATTTTGATATTCTCCATGTTGGGTATCATTTGTTGGTGTGACTTTGGCTTGCCCAAGGGTAGTAGAAGGCCATCTTGTGTAGCCCCAGTGCCTCCAGCTACTTGTTATTAAAAGAACCAAGGATGATAACAGTAGAGGAATGAGCTCTCAATTGAGCATTGAATCAAAGGTGAACCTCCTGACCTGGAAGTAGAAGTTAAACATGTAAACTTTTCCTAAAATATAAGTGACAAGGCATGAGTCACTTATATTAACCTAAGTTAAGAGACAATAACATTGTCCTGTTGCTTACATTTTAGATGACTTTGAAAATTAAACTGTCCTGAGAGGGATTTTCTAAATGTTTTCATCTACCCTCAGGCCTTTCAGTTAATATATTAATTGAGTGTGAAGAAAACTGCTCATAGGATTCTTCAGTAGTTTAGAAAAGATGTTCCCATTTGTCTCACTGCTTATTGGTAAAAGGTCATGGTTGAGGGGAACCAAAAGGAAAATATATCCTTTTCTGCCTCTGGAGATGGTAGACAGGAGAAAAAGCAGACCAAACATTTGTGCCCTGATTTTCCTTCCCCTGGGCAAAATTTGGAGGAGTGAGATGTGCCTTAGAGAAATACAGATAAGAAGAGGGGCAAAGGCTATAACTTGGCCTATTTTGAATCTCAGAAAGATGTGGCTGTGCTGATTTGAAACTGTTAGGTACTCCAGAAAAGCCATGCTCTTTTAATCCAATCTTGTGGGCGCAGACATATTGTGGGTGGGATCTTTTGATTAGGTTGTTTCCATGGAGATGTGATCCACTCAACCATGGGTGAGACCTTTTGATTAGATTATTTCCAGGGAGACATGACCCTGCCCATTCAAGGTGCGTCTTAATTTGTTTACTGGAGTCTTTAAAAATGCTCATGGAGAGAGAGAGAGTTCAGAGCCAATACAGAGAGAGATATCTAGACACAGACTTTGAAGATGCTTAGTGACAGACAGAAGCTCAGAGAGGAGGCCACTGGACCCAGGAACTCAAAACAACAAACCCAGGAGCAAAGGGCCAGCAGACATTGCTATGTGCCTTCACACGTGACAGAGAAACCCCAAACGTGGTCGGCCTTTCTTGAGTGAAGTTATCCTCCTACGGATGCCTTAATTTGACATTTTCATGGCCTTGGAATTATGACTTGTAACTTAATAAATCCGCTTTATCAAAACTGATCCCTTTTTGGTATATTGCATTTTGGAAGTATTAGCAAGCTGAAATAGTCATTAACCTGCAATACAAATTAATTGGGCAGCACTGTATGGTAAAGTGAAGGAAAGCCCTGGTTTTGAGCCTCCCTGAGTTAAAATTACTTTACAAGTGGTATGGATGTTCTGTGGAAAGCTTTAGGCCTGTATGGAACTTCATGAGAAAGTTTATAGGTAAACCCCTGCATTGGGAAAAATGAAAAAATGAGGCAGGTCAGAGACAAAACCAGACGTTATACTCTTCACAAACAAGCTGCAAATGCCAGCAAGGCAAGCAACAATGTGGACAACTAGGGATATCAGAGGGAGAACTAACCCACTGGTGGACTCTTGTTGAAAACTTCTACCTTGGTAGCAGGTTAGCTTCACAGACTGCTTCTCCTACCCCAAACCCAGACACCATTTGGGGAAGAGAAACAGAGAAAAGGAGAGATTACCTGAAACAGTATTTTCTTTTCTAAGAAAACTCAACTTATTATGAAGGGAAAAGAGACAGACAGAGGCCCTATATCCATGTTGGTGGTAGCTCATTGTAAATTCTTTTATTACTTACCATTGCCATTGTGGATGGGATTTCTTCTTATAAAATTTTCTATCTGAGGCCTCCAGTTTTTATTTATTTATTTATTTATTAAAACAAAATTTTTTTATGCATGGGCAGACACCAGGAATCGAACCTGGGTTCTCTGGCATGGCAGGCAAGCGTTCTTGCTGCTGAGCCACCGTGGCCCACCCTGAGGCTTCCAGTTTTGAGGACAACATCTTGTCCAACAATGCTGACTCTCTGGGACACAGTCTAACTAAAAACTGAACTTTATTAAAAAGAATAAAGGGCTACATATCTAATATTAAATCTAGTGTCCCAAATATGTTCCAGATTGCAGTATTCTAACAGGTACAGGTGTAAGGAGCAATAACGTGCTGACAGGGCTGTGATGTTGTCCTGGTGAGGGAGTTATGGAGGAATGGCCCAAATCTAGGTAGTGGTATTAAACTCCATTAAGAGTAGCTCATTTCTGTCATGGTATATTTCTCTTGGGATGGAGTTTATTTATGGAAGGAGGAAACAGATTAGGGGGAGTTGGTCCAAGTCTTCTCAGATAATAAGTTTCTTACCAGGACTTCAAAAGGCAACCAGAGTACTCTGGGACATGTCACATCAGAGTCATTAATGGTATTAAAAGTTCCTTTAGTGCTTGAAACATATGGGTCACTCCCAGATTCCAGGTATGTCTGCAGTTCACTGGTGGAGCAGAATGGACAAGTTCACACAGGGTAACACTTGAAGACAAAATGACTGATCTGAATATGTGGTCAGCCCTTTCTAGTAGGGGATAATGTGAAATCAGCTCTGGGCAGCTGCCCATCTTAAGCACCCATGTAAACTCAGCACAGAGAAGCTCCAGGACTTACTGAAGTTACATATGTAGGATGCTATAGTGTCAGGTTAGATCTTAAGACAAGGTTTTAAATGCAGCTGTATAGACACTAAAAAGAGCTAATATTCTATTAGAAATTGTTAATATTGTAACTACCAGTCACCATTATCTGGGATCATCTATACAGGCTTCAATTAATTATGAACCTTTGCAATAGTGCTCTTTTTTTATCTTCTCTTCAGACCCCTTTTTCCCCCTTTATTAATTATGGAAAAACATGAGAATGTCTGACAGTTATCTGCATCATAATATGATCTAGTAGAGAAAGATGGAAGTTTAGAATTTAAGACTCTAGCTATTAGGGCTGTATGACATGGAATCCTGAAGCCAAACCTTAAAGTTGCTCTGCCTTCCATCAGATGTTAATGTACAAACTGGGTGTATGAACAGGATGAAGGGAAGGCTGTAGTGAATTGGAGGTCAGGAGGATAAAAGAGGGAGGCAAGCAGTTTTAGACAATGAGTAGGTAGCAGAGTATAGGGGCACAGAAATCATGGAATGGATTTTTCAATATTTATATTGTTTGCATATTTTTCCTTAAGATGAGTAGTGCTGCTTTGCTAATAAATCTGAGAACTTTTTGGCTGAGACTATAGATGGGCCTCTCTGCCCCAATATCCAGGAGCACATCTATGGTGAAAGAGGGCAGTGTTCCCAGGGATGTGGTCAAATCTTGGTATCTTGGTATATGTGGATACAATGCAGAATCCTAGAAGAAGGCTGTGGAGCAAGTTGCTATAAGATGCTTCATTGGAACACAGGCTCAGGCACAACAGAAACTTTGGGCAAAAAACCGCTTCAGTACCTATACAGCACAAAGGGTCCAAATACGCAGGGGAAGAGAGCCCCTTGTGGCTGGTCTCCTGGGGAGGCAAACTGCATACTTGCTAGAAGACTAGTCATTTTTACAGTAATGAAATGTCTATATTCCTTTCATGTATACTTTGCAAGTTATGCCTGAGGCAAACCCCATGGGGAACCTATTTATTTCAGGACCATAGCTGTTATAAAACATCTGATATTGGGGACATTAGGGTTCCTCTTTTTGAATCCTTAGAAACCTTTTAAGATGGTTCTTTTCTTCCATTTCTGTATCTTCCCTTTCCAAACCCCTCTTTCTTCTTCCTTCCATCTCTTTTTTTCATCACTACTTATCATGCATTATGAAATGTGTTAGGTACTAGGAATGAAGACAATCAAAACAAAATCTTGAACCCCAAAGAATGTTTGCCTGGTAAAGGAAACAGGGAAATGAATATTAGTTCACTATAAGGTAAGTGACAAGAGATGATCACAGAGAGAGCTCTGGAAACACTAAAAAGAACACTCTGACTTTGTCCAGGCTATCAGATATTGCTTGACAGACAAGATGATACCAGAGTTACAATTTTGAAAGATAAGAAGCCAGTGAAAGAGAATATCCTCAAGGGAAAAAGAGCATTTTTAACCAAAGAAATGCAACTTGTTTGTTACGGTTGCAGAGCATGCATATTTTACAATTGTTATTCCCTTTGGCCATCAGGGGATAGAGGCTTTTCTAGTGGGAACATCACTTGCAAGACAAACTTCTTTTTGTGTTGATATGAATCAATTCATTACTCTAGCCTGAAGCAAGTTATCAAAAAGACTGTTGGTTTCCTCAGTGTGCATTTGCCATTATTCATTTTCACGTTTGAAATAAGCAGGTGTTTGAGATACTCAACTGCTTTGTGATTGTTTTCATGAGTCATCCCTCACCTTATTATTCTCAAGCACTTTTATTCTTCTATGGAAGAGAAACTAAGGTGAAGTCATTTGCCCATTTCTAAATGGTGATTTAAGGGAGAAGATGAGATTTACCACCATGGTCCCTTGGCTTGGAGACTATTTTATATCCCACTGAGTTTCATTTCCTACTAGGTTCCTCCTTTTTACCACTTATACCTTGATATACCTCATTTGTGTGGTGCAATCTGCTCTGAGGTACATTTACACCTTCAGTAAAATCTGGTATAGAAACATGCAGTTTTTTCCTTAAAAAAAATGTCTCTCAAACTTCTAGCTATGTGTGTTTTTAATGCTAGCGTCTGATAGCATCATACAGAGCTCTAGGGACCTCCTGAATTCAAGATGAGAAGAGGCATTTCACAATAGCTACTTGACATATGTATGTAGGAATAGACTAAAAAGACCACAAGAAACTACTGGGCCTTCAAAATCATCTCATGTGCCTGAACCTTAGAAGATGCACCATGGACTCGAGGCCTTTCAGACAAAAAGCTAGTTCTATAGTCAGTTATTGTCTTCTCTGACATACATAGCTCTGACAACTGCACAAAACTGCACAACTACATCTTCTTTTCAGGATAGACATTTCTCTGCCTGTAGATTCTTTAAGATAGATAAACTGAATAGAAAAATATTAACCCTATTAGGAATGACTCCAGCTTCCTTTAATTGTCTCTCAAGATGGAGAAAATACTCCATGAAAGAGGTACAGAGTGACAGCCACTCGACTGAACCAGACTTCATTATGGTCTAAATGCAGAAGCAAATCTGAAGGAATAGAAGCACATAAAGACATTTACATTGCTGTAGAGAGTTGATAACAGGATTCCATTTGTGTTTATTTGAGACTTCAGAGACTAGAGCTGTTTAGATACATTGGGAACATCTTCTAAAGTGGTTAGAAATAAAGTTAGTGAATTCTGCCATAATTCCTCCCTCAATGCCATAAAGTTGGATATATTCTGATGCGCATTGAATGTCACATTGTATCTAGCTGCTAACAAATTTTAAAACACGTTTTAGAGAAAGCATTTTAAAATCTGAGCTCTGGTGTGATTTCTGAAGAACTATCAGAGAGTGCTCAATTTAAGAATGTGTGTGAGTAGAAAAGTATAAATAGTGGTTAAGACCCCAGGTTTTAGAATCATATAAGTCTGGATTTGAAAACATCTCCCACCTACTGGCTGTATAATTCTAGGCAAGTTACTTTGTCCACAGAGGCTCTGTTTCCTCATCTAAGGAGGAAATTATTTCCTAAGTGGAAATTGTAATAGAACCTATGGGATATAGGATAGTTAATGAGTTAATTATGGAAAGTATTTAATGCAGTGGTTGGTAAGTCAAATGCTGAATAAATAAACAGTAGCATTTGTTATGAGACTAGAGTCGAATATCAATAGTATGGTTAATTGTAGCATTTTGGCATACCCTATTTATTACTTGTACACAGATTTCTTCCGGGGAGTAAAATAGATACACGAACTTTTTCAGTCACTAAAATACGATTTATGAAGACAACGTGGCAAGGTACTACTAACAGCATAATAGATTGAAAGCAGAAAGTAACTTTTAATATGTTTATTAGATCAATTTTGTTGACTATATAGGCTGAATCTGCTAAGTTTTCTCCCTTGTGATATTTACCCACTAATTAACCCATAGCGTGCATCTGTCATTTTCCCAATTTGTAATATTTCACTTGTCCAATCTTTTGGAAATGATCCTAAGGGAAGTCCAATTCCAGGCAATCTATGACTTAATATGCACATATGGGTCATCAGCCAGCACAAGGAAGGACTGGACTGCTTGCAGAGCTAATTTTTCATCAGGAAGAGGCACCAGGTGTCCCGTTTATAGAGGGAATAAAAATAAACCCTAGAATAGAGAAAAGTTTAAAGTGTGAACATTTTTATGGAATCAAGTCCATATACTTTTGTACGTGTCTTATTTGTCTCTTTCATTTCCTGATTCTTAGGTTTAGAGTAATATATATTTTAAACCAACTGCTTTTGCCTTTGCCTTTTAGCTTTTTTTTCTTCTTTTAAAAAAAAAGTCAATCTCACTCCACTGAGTTGTTTTCTTTTGGGGTTTGCTGTTTTTCTCACTTTGGGTATGCTTTTATGCCACACCAAGTTTTAAATTATGACCTTTGTACTGATAGCACCAAAACAGCTTGTGGCATCCATTGCGATGAGATTAATCGTCACACAGCTGGAAGATTAGATCGCCAAGCTGTACACCCCAGTTGAGTGTCTATATATATTACTGTTTAGCATTGCGAGAACTCTTCAAAGAGACAGAGCCTGAAATCTGCTCTGGAGTTCAGAGGATCTCTGGGAAGCTGGGTTGGTGATGTAATTTAGGAGCCGGTGATGCCTTGGTAGCACATACCCGGTGATGCCTTGGTAGCACATACCCGGTGATGCTTTGGTAGCACATACCCGGTGATGCCTTGGTAGCACATACCACATACCAAACAAGGAAGGTGCTTACTTCACTTCCGTGACCTTTGAAAATTTCTCAGTGACAGTGTGGGAGGCTTTTTAAGGATCAGAATTAGAACAAAATGTGCTTCTTCCCATGAGTAAACTGTGAAATGAGTCTTTTAAATGGTTTTTAATTACAATTTCTGAGCCCAGGGCTTGGAGGTGCCAGCCAAGCTGAAAAGCAGTGTTGTTTATATCATTGTCAGGGTAAGAGTATGATGGAAAAGAGAGTTTCTAAAACACTCTGGAACCATTTTTTTTTTTGCACGGGCAGGCACCAGGAATCAAACCCGGGTCTCCAGCATGGCAAGTGAGAACTCTGCCTGCTGAGCCACCGTGGCCCACCCTCTGGAACCATTTTAAACATTCTAAGGAAAACGCTTTCCTACTCAATAGTTTTTAAGTAAAATATTTTAGTTCAAAGTATTATTTAGAGCCTAAAAAATTTCTCTCAGTTACAGAGACCTACTTACAGACTTATTTAACTATTTAACCAGCAGAGAAATTGATTTATAGTGCCTGTATTTTTTAATCAAAAAAGACATTTTGTTTAATAGGGTTATAAATATTGAAAACCTAACAGTTTCCCTTTCTTTATATAATTTTCTCACTTGCATTTTTGTATTTATTAGTTAAACCAATGAAAAAAATGCTAGATAAAAATGAAATGTGTCAACCAATGAACACAAATGAGATTTGAGCATTATGTTCTCAGTCTTACATAATAGAGGATCTTTAAAACTGAAAATATAGTTTGTCATTTATCTATGACTTGATGTCAGTAATCCACCATCAAGAGAAAAAACAAAAAAAGCCAAACACGTAAAAGAGTAGGTGATGGATACGTTTGGATTGAGAGGTTCTGAGGCTAAGCAATAATAAGATGATCTGTCAGAAATACCCCAGACTCAAGAATTATCTACTAAATGGCATTTGATAACTTCTGAGCTTCTTGTTAGTTAGGTCTGGTTTATTTTGCATCATATTTGTTTTCTTGTAAACAACCCTTTAAATAAAACTAGAGAAATACACTACTTAATAAAACCATTTTTTAAGCCTTTAGTAAAATAACCCCCTGGCAATATAAGCCAGATCTCTCCAAAATTTATTTAATGGTTGTATACATCAGTTTTTTTAAAAAATGACACCAACCCTAATATACTATATTTCATCAGTTCTACAGCTGACATTTTCTCACATGTTAATATTTATGAATACTAATGAATACCTATGAATATCGATATTTATGAATATGCATCTCACAATCACTTTCAGGCAACTACTCATATTTTAATAATTTTGAGTTATGTGCATTGATGTTTCTATGCATATGATGTTTAATTATCATTTTAAAAATCTTTAAAATGATTATCCTGTGATTGGAATTAGACATTGAAAAAAAAAATCCAATATATAGTAGACTGACATGGAAATCGAGTGACAGTGCACAAATCCAATATTAGTGAAAGAAATATTTGTCATTGGACGACTTTAATACCATATTTACTTCCAAAACAGCATTATTGTTTTTTCTAGGATAACTAAATGATATTATCGTTCCTAAGAAAGGAAGATATTTACAAGTAAGTAAAGCAAAGCTATATATTTTTAAATTTCTTTATCAAACTCCAAGTAATAGAACTGATGACAGACAAAAATGCAAAATATATTAGAGTAGATGAAAGAAATTTCAGAGCAAGAGGAATTTGTTATAAACAATTTATTTGTCATTTTGGACTCTTTTTAAAGCACACGTCAGAGAGATTTTTCCAGTGCCATTTCCAGTGCCTAATGTTATATAATATGGGAAATGCTATGGTTGATTTCATTTTAGAGTCTATGAAATATAGGCTATGGGAAATATGTATGGCAAATGATAGATTTATGTGATATACATGTATTATTTACCTGCATATATCAGTATAATTCTCCTACTTTTTCTGTGTATGTCCCATACCACCCACACTGTGAAGTCCATACCATGCCTTGGGGACCATTAATGTAATGAACTCCCCTCTAACAGGGAGGGTTTATTTACTTAGTTCCTACTCATTTTTTACTTTTTATTAAATTGAAAGATTCTTTTTTTCAAATCGAGCAATAAATTATTATCTACAGGTATTGGGTACTTTGGGGTCTTTCCTGTTGGATTCTGTCTTCAAAGGCAAAGTCCCCATCTCCCCATCGCTGGGAATATCAATTGCTGGCAGCGCTCAGCCGGGTCCCTCACTGGGCATGGCGATGTGCCAGGTAATGAGCCTTCCTAAGGGGCTCGGCCTTTCAGCTCCAGGGTTTCCTGTAGGATCTAGGTTAAGGCTTCAGTTTCCGTTATATTGTGGGTCACCTTCTCCTTCTGTCCCAGTCCTGACTTCCTCACTTCCTTCTGTCTGTATTTCTCAAGAGCACTCATCTGTGTACAACTCCCCATCTCAGAGCCTGACTCCGGGAAACCCAGTCTAAGACATTACATCTGTTCTAATTGTAAGTTTGGAAAGGACCTTCTTCATGGAGTTGTAAATGGCCATTCAGCTCTAAAAACTTAATGCATTTTATTTGTAATAGAAACCACAGCGCCTTGAGTTAAAGAAAATTGTGAGTGTAGTATCAGTTAAGAAAGGTTAGTCTGTGATTTAAAAAAAAGCATAATGACTCGAAAACACTACCAGAGTTTATTTTTTCTCATGAAAGAATAGATAGCGTGTGTTCCTCTAGCAATTCAGTGTCCCTTCCATAGCGTAGCTGTCCCACGCCCTAGGGAATCGCCATCACCTCTATCCCGGGGGCAGCAGAATGGCAAAGGGAGTGGGGAGAGGGCCATGACCACTTCTCAAAGTCTTTGGCTGAAATTTGCATACATCCCTTCTGTCCACTTTCCACTGAGCTCAGTCACCCACAGAAGGGAAGACCAGGAAAAAGGGTTGTGGACAGCAACACCCAGGAAGAAGGGGAATGGATTTTTGGTAAACAGCCAGAAGCCTCTGCCACACATATTTAATGTCCTCTCAGTGAAATAAACAGACTCCCAGAAGAGACTGTCAAGTCCTCAATCATGTTGAAACAAGCACAAACAAACCAATTGCAGGGAATGAGACACATTTTAAACTCAGGAACAGTTAAACCTCCTAAGAGCATCCTGCACTTGACACCACAGAAACTTCCAGATTTAATGTGCATCTCCCTTTAGTAAGCAGAAAGTGAGAATATTCTAAAACACCCACTAACAACCCTTACCTTGAAGGGATGAGATTTAAGAATTCATTTGCATCTTGAAAGAAATTAGAACTCTTCAACTGAAATTCAAATAAAATTACAAGAGGCATTTTGGAAATTATTCCATCTTCATTTGGAATAATTAATAGATGACACTAGCCAATAAAATACAGAAAACTAAACATAAGGAAGGAGTGTTTGTTCTCCCTGGTAATTGTACTGTCAAATAGTTAAAACACTGTGGTCCTGCTATGATAATTGGCAGTGAGTGATACATAGTAGGGGCTTGAGGAATATTTGTTCAGTTAGGAGTAGATTAATAAATAAAAATTTAAAGGCCAGCAGCTGATAAAATTATAAATATTCAACATATGAAAATTGCATTTCAAATGAGCGTGTAAGATATTAGTTATTCAGTAATTACAAATAATAAATTAATTATCTGGAAAAAATAAATTCGAAGCTCTATTAGAAGCAACCAACTCCAGTGCATGTATTTTGTAAATATTTGAGTGTTGCCAAATGAGAGAATTCATAAAATACTGCAAGAATGGGAAAGATTATATTGTTCATCGTTACCATCTTACAAGAAAATAGAGAGGTTAGGTTTTGTCAAAATGTCAAATACTTAACGTAGCAGAGAGCCATTACATGGAGCCCTGCATTCAGTGCTTGTTGTACTTTCCTTGGGAGGAAGGTAAATCCATATGGGCCCTGCTACCAGTCTCTCATTTGATCCCTTTACATTCCCATCCATAGAGATATAAATGGAGAACGGTATTAAAAAAACTCTTAAGTTTGTAATCTTGAAAGTATATGTATTTCCTGTTTTCAAAATCTGCAATAGAAGTAATTTCACAACAATTTTTATCAGAGTGACTAAGCCCTAGGGTTTAATATTACTCTTGCTTTTCCAAACATCTAAACTGAATCACATCTGCTATTGCTTATACCCTTGCCCTCAGATTCTTCTTCGAGTAGTTCAAGACAGATTATGTTGAAATGGCTTTCATAGAACTCGATTTTAATGGGCATTTAGAAATGGGCACATTTTCCATGTAACAAATTCGTTTGACTCTCCATATTCTTTTCAAAAGTTTCAAATGCAAGAAATGGTACTTTCAAAGAAACAGAGACCATTCAGGTATTATATTGACATGGAAGGTCAACATCATTCTTTCCTGACAGTTGGTACAGCCCTGAAACATTTTGTTTGTGGGGTTGAGAAGGGGAGTAGATGTTCTAGGTGCTGCATCAATTCCCCAGGGCTGGAGCGCTCCTATCCCAGCTGCCCTGAGTGCTGACTGCTAACAGCTCACAGCTTCCCTCTTCTCAGGAGAATTGCCACCTGGCATAGAAATGCCTGGAAAAGGATCTCTCCCTGCAGATTTTAGTCTGCAGTTAATGACCGACTAATATGGGAATACAAAAGGTCAATGCCTTATCTCCAGTTGCGACATTGCCTTCCTAGTCATGCTCCAGGGCAACCCTCGGGATCAGAGTGGGTCCTGGATTCTGTAGATTGCTCATCCTTGCACAGATTCTTCTACCCTGCTTCCCTCACTCCCGCACAGATTCACCTGAGAGCACTCTTTCCGTAAATCACTTGCACAAGAATCCTCAAATCAGTTTCTGATATTAAAAGGCTTGACTTGAGATAAGTAATAAATGTGGTCACATAGTCTGCATGCAGAAACTGCTTTGCTTTGAATTCACTGACAGAGATTAAACAAAAAGTGCCCTGTTATTTAAAGTTATGATGGCCCTCTATTTACATCATGTGATAATCTGTTTAGTACACTTAGTCCAACCTGAAATTATTCCCCTTTTTTCTCCCAGCTCACTTGGTCCTCCTCCCCACGTAGTTTGTCCACCCTTCGTATCTTGTTACAGCCTGTTGTTCTAATAGCTCTTTTTCCAGTCTTTCATTCAGAATTGAATTCTAGCGAAAGCATGGCTTCATGATTCACCCAATATGGCAGCAAGAAGAGAGGCAATGACAGCACTTTCCCAAATCACCCAAACAGTGGGTCTCTTGGAACAGGAATGCTGAACTATAAACACTCCATGAGTGGAAGCATAGAAGCAGTCAGTCATTCACTTGTCATTCAGTCATATATTTGTCAGGTCTGTTTCAGACATTTGCTGTGTGTGTGCCAAGCACTATGCTAGGGCTAGAAATACAATTGTATTCTTGTCCTAAGAGGCATAAACCCTACCTTCACAGAACTTAAATTATATCAGAGGAGGTAGGAGAACATTAATCCAGTAAGTACAATAAATACATCGGTTCTTTGATAATACATACAGGAGATTTTCTAGTACCACAGAGAAGAATCATTTAATTTAGTGTATGACTTTCTGGGGAAACAATAGCAAAACTGAGATGTGAAGTTTGAGTCACAGCCAGGTAAAATGAGAAAGGGAGAATGAGCTCCCAACAGCGAGAAGAACTTTATGAAAGTCCAGAAGCAGGAGAAGCCTGGGAAACATGAGACACTGATGCTTAATATGGTGGGATTGAGGGAAGAGAGATGAGAGATGTGACAGAGACTGGAAGAGAAAAGAGAAGATTACAAAGGGCCTCGCATGCATGCTCAAGAGTTTGGGCTTAATTTTAAAACTAACAATGAGCCATTATAGACATTTAAGTCAGGAAGGAATATGAACTGATTTGCTGTTTCAAACTACATCTATCTGGCCACAGTGTGGGAAAGAGATTTGAATCAACTTAAGGGGAATAGTCTAAGTGCCATCTTTTTGGTGAAGTGCATCACAGCGTCTCTTAGCTGCCTTCCAGTTGCAGATATACTTATATCTAGAGTGGCTGTGAAGGGTGCTGGTCCAGTGAAAGTGCTGTCATGGAGTACCAGAACATTCCATCAATCCTAAGGACTTAGCTTTAAGAGGCACAGAGTACCCCATTAGATTAATGTGTTATAATTTTTGCTGAATATATAAAACTTGTTTTCCCTTGAGCAGGAAATCTGTGGTTTATTTATTACTTATTTTAATATCGAGGGTTATTTTATTTCATATTCTTCTGTGGTAAATAAACTGAACAATAGGGTTATGCTTTAGTGGCCTGGAAGCTTGAAATTAGCGAGGATCTCAATGTATCTTTCAAGGAGTATGTGCCTTAGACAACAAGCCATCATGGGACCTAGAATTTAACTTTTCAGTGTACATTTCTGAACTCAGGACTCTCTGATCACCTTCAGGAAACAAGGGCCAGGGAGTGATTCTTAGATGTCCCCAAACTTTGCCTTCTTTGTCTGGGTGCTCCACATGCCTTCACATGAGGTGGTGTTACATGAAGACCCTCACTAACCTTGCCCAGCTTATGGGGTAAAGACCTCTGAAAAGCAGTCATGTTTCTGGCTGCTGATACTCCCTAAAATTCCAAGCCAAAATGTAATAACTGTCTTTGAACAAAAACTGATCATTTGGAAGTTAGAACAGTTCGTCTTTGACCCTTTGAATGGCACAAGACTCATGTTATATACCCTTCTTTACAGGGTACTGCTTGTTTCATCTAACAAAACGGGTCTCAATATATTGATTATATCTCTTTGGTCGTCCACCTGTTCCAGATACCATTCTAAGCATACTTACATGGTCCTTTAAATTGTGAAGTTCTCAATAATTACAAGGAATTAATTTAGAATTAAAACATCATTATAAAAATAATTTAAAAATTCAAATTAATTTAGGCATATCCATGGACTTATGCATGAGTGTATCTCCTCTCTGTTTGGGGATAGTTATTAGTTGTTCTCAACTGTGGATGGATCCCTCATTTAATAGAGGCCTAGTAGGTGTTTTTTTCCTGGTTCCCATTTGGAATTACTTCTTCCATGATGGCTCTCACAGTCATCTTTTTGCTTGCTTAATTTTTAACCAGTCATAACACGATGGACAATGACCTATTTTTTTTTCTTGTTCTCTCCCCAGCAGCATTTTGAACTAAAGTGCCTTCATTTCTATTTTGATTGCTTTGGTTGTTTTTTCCCCAATTGCTACTACCTGTGTCTATAAATTGGCTGGAACTGCTATAAGCAAGTTTCAGCTTTAGTATAACTGGGTTCTGCAAATGTCTGTTGTGAAGAAAACAAATCCACAAAAAATGTCTTTGAGTCCCCCAGTTTCGATCATAAGACTTCAAAACTTTCTTGATTTTAGGTTTGAGAAGAAAATCTTCCATGCTCAGTGTCACTGGAAAAAAAGGACTCAAAATCAATTCTGTGATTATTTCCTCTCTTCTACTAACAACTATGTAATATCACTATCGTAGTAAGGATTTAAAAAGAGGTTTTTCTTTATACTTTTTTCATCTTGGCTTTGACTACCTTTTTCCTCTTAATATGACTATATACTTTGGCCATAGAAACACATCTTTTTTTTTTTTTTTAAATTTGCATATGGGCAGGAGGCACCAGGGATCAAACTCCAGACCTCCAGCACGGCAGGTCGGAGCTCTGCCTGCTGAGCCACGGCAGTCGCCCTCACATCTTGTTATTTATAGTTGAGAGAACAAGAGCTTACTCTCCCACCTCATCTCAGAGTCAGACTAATGATGAACCACCTCTCCTCTTTTATGGCTAAGCATCTCTGAGAAAACAGGTAAGATGATGCTTATCAGAAGGTACATACTCATATTGTGATCAGTAGCAAAGCAGATTTAAAAAGCAGTAGCATTTTGAGGATCTGGGTATCTACTTCTTCAGCCTTGTGGTAGCTTGACTCAACCATCTTTAGCAAATGTACTACCTCAGTAGGGCTGCATATTTGTAATAACTCAGATCAATATACTATAGCCTTTTGACATTCACAAAGCATTTCACCAATATTCCTTTTCCCAGGTGTGGGTCTAGCAACTAGTCCTTGTTATTTCAGATGACTTCCACAGCTTTCTCTTAGGTTGGTCAGATAGGCAATTTTATCATGATCGTGTTCAGACAAAGAAGTTAACAAAGTTAAAATAATATTGCTTATTTTGTTTATTTTCTGTCTTGCCTCATGAGAATTTAAGCTCAGGAGGCAGAGATGTTTAGTGGTTTATTCAGTGCTGTAGCTCCAGCACCTAGAACATTCTCAGGGACTAAGAAATATGTGTTAAAGGAATGGATTTCAATGACACAACCCAATTCTAGTAGGTGGCTTTAATACCTTACACAACGATGTCCTCAAGGTAGGAACCCAGCCCCCTTGGACCACCTGGGTCTCTAGATTCCATGCCCAGAGCTCACTCTAAGCACCACACCCTTCACATGTCTGTGTCCCTCCCTCCCTAAACTTCATATCTGCACAACATAGACTGAATTAAATACTTAAAACCTCATTTATATCTTAGCATTTTGTAAACTGAGGCATGATATATCTGTCTATGTCCTATTAGAGAAGAATGCTTAATGGTGTTAAAGTCTTTTTTTTTTCCCTCAAAGAAATAGAGAAAATAAAAAAAGGGTAGTCTATCAAGATTTGAAGGTTAAATTTGGAATATTACAAGGTTTCTGTCACTGGAAGATACAAATTGCACTAAGAAATAAAAATCAACAAATAGGATAATTTCAAATATAAGGATTACATTAAACAGAAAACTAATAATGTCTGTCATGTGTGTTCAATGGAAATGATGATCAAGAGTCATATTTCCAAAACCGAATTCTCAAGTAATGCATTAAAAAGCACAGGGGAAAGGTTACAATTCAATTCAATTCAGCATGTTATAGTGCCTTGTAGGTACCCCATTTTCTGATAGATAAAATAATTTTTGTCTTGATTATCTTTCCTGATAGCAATAAAACCTTTTTGTGGCTTTGTTTTGTTTTGAAAAAAGTATTTAAAGGCCTCACTTTTTGCACACATTGCATAAGACAAAAGTGAAAGAAAGAAAAATGTTGAGTCATCTGTAATATATCCTACTACGAGAGGGCTTAAGTAGCAATTTGGCAAATTGTGTTCTAATGATGGTAGTCTACTGTATTAGTTAGGGTTCTCTAGAGAAACAGAATCAACAGGGAATACTCGCAAATATAAAATGTATAAAAGTGTCTCACATGACCGTGGGAGTGCAGAGTCCAAAATCCACAGGGCAGGCTGTGAAGCCGATGACTCTGATGGAGGGTCTGGACGAACTCCACAGGAGAGGCTCTCCAGCTGAAGCAGGAAGAGAGCCTGTCTCTTCTGAATCCTCCTTAAAAGGCTTCCCATAATTAGATTAAGCATCACTCATTGCAGAAGACACTCCCCTTTAGCTGATTACAAATGGAATCAGCTGTGGATACAGCTGTCGTGATCATGATCTAATTCTATGAAATGTGCTCATTGCAACAGACAGGACAGCACTTGCCCAACCAGACAAACAGGTACCACAACTTGGCCAAGTTGACACATGAACCTGACCATGACATCTACCATTTCCTTTCTTGATGAAAGTCTACCATTCCATCTCAGAACTCTTCTGCTTCTTTTGCCTCTTTGCTCATTCCAATCTTGTTGGCTTCTTTGCTGTCTTTTAAACATAATGGCACACTCCATCACAGAGACTTTCCACTACCTCTTCCATTTTCCTTAGAACACTCTCTCAAGATATCCATCCATCACCCCGTCATCTTCAGCATGTTACATACACGCTACCTTCTCAATGAGGCCTCCTCTGGGCACTCTTCCTAAAGATGCGCTCGCCTACCCTGAATTCTATGGAAAGTATACCCTTTCCATACTTTGTTATTTTTATGAAATATTAATTATTTTGTTTATTTTCTGTCTTGCCTCACCAGAATTTGAGCTCAGGAGGCAGAGATGCTTTGTGGTTTGTTCAGTGCTGTAGCTCTAACACCTAGAACATTCTCAGGGACTAAGAAATATGTGTTAAAGGAATGGAATTCAATGGCACAATCCAATTCTAGTAGGTGGCTTTAATACATTGCGTAGTGAGGTCCTTAAGGGAGGACTCCATCCCCCCCTCTCTTTTCTTTTAGTGCACAGCGCCCCAGTGCCTGGCAAAATGTCGTCACTTAAATGTAATGTTTGCTAAATTTTTAGTGTTAGTCTTATTTTATAACACCCCCAGAAGGAGTGGAAAAAGTTACAGCTAACTTAAAATTTATCATCATAGAGCAGCTTCTGGGCTCCCGGTTTCTTCGATTTTATGTACTAATTCACGGAATGATATATGTTTAACACAATGAGTGATTTTTCAGGGAGGAGGGAATTGGCAAGAGTGTCAATTTCGCCCCTGATAAGGGAGGATTAACTTTACTTTCACATCAAATAGTTTCACTGTGTGCGGGCTCGGGAGGTTTACGCCAGAGAGAAATCCCAAACGTGAAATAGATACCACGGGAACACTATTCCACTCGGAGAGGAAGCAGTGCTGTGTGGGAGGAAATTCTGCAAAATGGTCACTATCAAAATTCAGCCAAAGTCTTGATGACTTAAGCAGAAAATAGTGGTGTTTTTAAAAATTATGTCCCAGAATAGAATGCTTGAAGGTTACTTTGGTTTAATTATAGGCAGCTAGCTGATCCCTTGAATTCCGAAGCCAACTGTTCCTCACTGCTGCTCCTTTGCACAGAAACAGCACTAATGTAGCCATCCTTTTCATCTGCTCTCAGGTGGTACTTCTGTGTAAAGCTTTCTTCAATGTTGAAGTGTCTTTTACAATTCTAATCATACTTTCTCTATTTTTTTTCACATTTCCCGCATGCCAACTGAAAACTATAATTAAAAAAGGGGGGGCAAAATAAATTGAGAAAATTTATTTAGGCTCAAAAGTGCAGAAGTTTAAAAATTAGGGCACAATCAATAGATTTTTTTTATGTTCATTTCCATCTCTCTCTTTTATCCTTTACTCTCTACGCATATCCATAAATCATATTTCTTTTATTGTCATCCATTTTCAAAGAGAATAGTGGTTTTTGAGCTTTTAAAATCAAGATTTCAAAATGGAACAGATACTTAGCATATCTTTGCTATTTTTATTAGACATCAAAATATCGTCTGGTGTTTCTTTCAAATACTGCTGAAGCCATAAGTGACGACACTCTTAACTTTCTCAGGAATCCCCCTGCTCAATCCAAATACTGTCCCCTTTGCCCTAAGTATCAAGCACAGCGCTAATTAGCAAATATGTGAATATGACAGAACAGGTTTTGAAAACCCACACGGAGTGAGTATTACTATGTTCCCTTTTCCTCTAGAAAATGTAATCGCGCACAAACTTGTAATAAAACATTCTCTAATGAGAGGCCTTTGCCAGATGCATTATCTTTTTTGTTTCCTCTGAAAACTTAAAAATGGTTCTTTCTTAGTTTTTTCATGAATTATATATTTACTGAAAACAACATTTTCCCAGGCTGAGATAATTTTCTTGCCAGGAGGCTTTTCTCCAGAATTTTCAAAGTATACCTTATACATTTAACTGATATATATTTATGCCACTATAAAATGGAAGGTACTGGCAGCCAGAAGTTCAAGGTTAAGTCATAAGGTTGTTTGAAAGTGTAGCTATAATTTTCAGACTCAGTGACTAAGTTCATTGTCCACATATTCCCTGAGAACTGGGTCATATGAAAATTAGTTAAAGTGGATTCAGTGGAAAATAGTTCATACCAATTTAGATGAGAATACCTTACTTCTAATTGACAAAACTACTTGTCCATGGAGATGGACTGGGTAGGAAATTATTTGTGTGTTAAGACTATAGTCCCAGGGTGAGCCACGGTGGCTCAGTGGCAGAGTTTTCACTTGCCATGCCGGAGACCCGGGTTCAATTCCTGGTGCCTGCTCATGCAAAAAAAAAAAAAAAGAATATAGCCCCATAACACCAGACACAAACACTACCTCAACCAGGTGATCAAGGTGAATAGCAATAGTCATAATTCTAATTTATACAATATTTTTTTATACAATATGATGAGAATTGCACTTTAGCTCTGAGGTCATCCTCCCCCCAGACTCATAATCCAGGTATAATTATGAGAATAACATCAGACAACCTCAAATTAATATCCATATATAAAATATCAAACCAATAATCCTCAAAAAATGTCAAGGACATCAAAAGCCAGAGAAATCTGAGAAACTGCAAGAACCACAAGGAGCCAAAGGAGAGGTGACGAGTAAATGTCATGTGCAAGCCAGATGGGGTGCTGGAACAGAAAATGGTCATGGGGTGAAAACTAAATAAAATACTTACCTTTGTTAATAATAATATATCATATGGGTTAGTAGTTATAACAAATATAAAATGTTAATATGGAAAACTGGATATGAAGTACATGGGAATGCTCTGTACTATCTTAACATTTCTATAAACCTGAATCTATTCTATCCTTCAAAGTTCATTTGAAAGTTAAAAAAATACTAATTTTCTGGTGGATTCTTTGGAATTTTCTATATTTAGGATCATGCCACATACAAATAGAGTTAATTTTACATTTTTCTTTCCAATTGGGATGCCTTCTATTTCTTTCTCTTGCCTGATTGCTTTGGCTAGAACATCCAATACAATGTTGAATAACAGTGGCGATAGTGGGCATTCTTGTCTTTTTCCTGATCTTAGGAGGAAAAGTTTCTGTCTTTCACCATTGAGTGTGATATTTGCTATCTGTTTTTCATGAATGCTCTTTATCATGTTGAGGAAGTTCCTTTCTATTCCTAGTTTTCTGCATGTTTTTATCAAGAAAGGATGCTGGATTTTGTCAAATACCTTTTCCACATCAGTTGAGATGGTAAAGTAGATTTTTCCTCTCTTTTTTAATGTATTGTATTACATGGCTTGTTTTTCTCATGCTGAACTACTCTTGCATTCTGGAATAAATCCCACTTGATTATGATATATAATCCTTGTAATATACTCCTGGATTGGTTTGCCAATGTTTTGTTGAGGATTTTTGCATCTATATTCACATGGGATATCGGTCTATAATTTTATTTTCATGTGGACTCTCTATCTGGCTTTGGTATTTGGGTGATGCTAGCATTATAGAGTGAATTCGGGAGGGTTCCCCCATGATAACTTTTATTTAATTTTTGAAGAGCTGGAGCAGTATCGGTATTAAATATTCTTTAAATGTTTCGTAGATTTCAGCAATGAAACCATTCAGTTCTGGGTTTTCTTTATAGGGAGGTTTTAATTATGGCATAGTCTCTTTATTTGCTGGGTGTTGAGATTTTCTATTTCTTCCCACATCATATTAGGCAATTTGTATATTTCTACAAATGTATCCATTTCATCTAGTTTTTCTAATTTATTGGCATCTAATTGTTAATAGTACCCTTTTAAAACCTTTTATTTATTTATTAATTTTTAAAATTTATTTATTAATTAAACAACAAAGAAACAAAATAAAACAACATACATAATCAGTAATTCACAATATCATCACTTAGTTGCAGATTCATAATTTCTTAGAACATTTGCATTAATTCAGAAGAAGAAATAAAAAGACAATATAAAAAGAAATAAAACGAACACAGGAAAGAAAAAAAAAAAGATTATACCTACCATACCCCTTACCCCTCGCTTTCATTGATCACTAGCATTTCAAACTAAATTTATTTTAGCATTTGTTCCCCTTATTATTTATTTTTATTCCATATGTTCTACTCCTTTGTTGACAAGGTAGATAAAAGCTTCATACACAAGGTTTTCACAATCACACAGTCACATTGTGACAGCTGTATCATTATTCAATCATCCTCAAGAAACATGGCTACTGGAACACTGCTCTACATTTTCAGGCAGTTCCCTCCAGCCTCTCCATTACATCTTGAATAACAAGATGATATCTACTTGATGCATAAGAATAACCTCCAGGATAACCTCTCGACTCTGTTTGGAATCTCTCAGCCATTGACACTTTGTCTCATTTCCCTCTTCCCCCTTTTGGTCGAGAAGGTGTTCTCAATCACTTGATGCTAAGTCTCAGCTCATTCTAGGGTTTTTCTCAATCCCTTGATGCTGAGTCTCCGCTTATTCCAAGATCTCTGTCCCACGTTGCCAGGAAGGTCCACATCCCTGGGAATCATGCCCCACATAGAGAGGGGTAGGGTGGTGAGTCTGCTCTTTGTGTCGGCTGGAGAGAGAGGCCACATCTGAGCAACAAAAGAGGCTCTCTTGGGGGTAACTCTTAGGCCTAAATTTTAAGTAGACTTGACCTATCCATTGCGGGGTTAAGTTTCATATGAACAAACCCCAGGACTGGGGGCTCAGCCTATAGCTTTGGTTGTCCACACTGCTTGTGAGAATATCAAGAACTCAACTTGGGGAAGTTGAATTTCTCCCCGTTCTCACCACTCCCCTAAGGGGGCTTTGCAGATACTTTTCCACTCACTGATTGAATCACTCTGGGATTCATCAGGGCATCACTCTGGACAAACCAGCAAAATCTCATGTCATACCTGAGATTCCAAGTACTTATGGCATTCAATCAAACTATCTACATAAGTTACATTAGGAAATGCACTAGTCAAAATATAAATTTTGTAACAAACAATTTTGCTTTAGTCTCACACAGAAGCTGACATTTTAAAATATTAATTACCATCTATTTTCAGTACCCTGCAATAATGACATTCCTTTGTACTTCCTCATGCAAAAACATTTTTAAAATTGTACATTGTACATTTCACTATTATTATACACTCTAGGCATACCTAGATTATACCATCTCAATCTTTAACATCTATCTTTCTTTCTGATTTCATTTATGTCCCCAGCCCTCCTCCCTCTATCATTCTCACATGCAGCTTCATTCAGTGTTTTAACATAATTGTATTACAGTTAGGTAGTAATGTGTTATCCATTTCTGAGTTTTTGTACCCAGTCCTGTTGCACAGTCTGTATCCCTTCAGCTCCAATTACTCAATATCTTACCCTATTTCTATCTCCTGATGGTCTCTGTTACCAACGAAATATTCCAAGTTTATTCACTAATGTCAGTTCATATCAATGAGACCATACAGTATTTGTCCTTTAGTTTTTGGCTAGTCTCACTCAGCATAATGTTCTCAAGGTCCATCCATGTTGTTACATACTTCATAAGTTTATTCTGTCTTAAAGCT
>PVIY010020419.1:0-44064 GCA_004026745.1 Myrmecophaga tridactyla | reverse complement strand
CCAGTGGGAGAGACCCAGTGGGAGAGGAGAGACCCAGTGGGAGAGGAGAGACCCAGTGGGAGAGGAGAGACCCAGTGGAGGGAGAGACCCAGTGGAGGGAGAGACCCAGTGGAAGGAGAGACCCAGTGGGAGAGACCCAGTGGAGGGAGAGACCCAGTGGCCACTCAGGTGCCAGCGGCTTGAGGGATTTGTGGCTTTTGGTCCCCCCGCTCTGGGAGGCCTTTATAGGAGTTGACCTCGAGAAGCTCTGTTCCCCACAGGCCATTTCTCTTCTGAGCCTAAGAAGGATAAAGATCTATTTGTCTCTGTGTGTATGTTACAAGAAATGAATGGGGATTTAATTACAGCGGCTCATTTCCTAAAAGGAAGTCCTATTTACGATGCACCATATGTTTTGCCAGTGGCCATACCCCGGGGCTGGAGGCCTGTCGGGTCTCCTGAGATAAGAGGGGGCCTGGAGGGACAGGCCGAGGGCCCCGGAAAGTGGGGGGGGGGGGGGGGGGGGGGGCGGTGGGCTCTTGGACCCTGCCGGCCCGGCCTCTCTAGAGGCGGACGCAGGGGCCAAACGGCTCTTCCCGTGGCCACCTCCCTGGCTGGCTCGTCTGCTGAAACAGCTCTGGCGGGGACTGGGCCCCTCCTTGATCCTGCCTGTCGCGGCTGTCACCCCTCTGCCGCCCTGAGCCCGCACAGATGGTCTCCCCGCTCCCCGGGCTACCCCCCCCCGCTGCAGGGTAGGGGAGGGGCACGGGGTGGGGGCGGGGCGGCCCGCCTACCTGGAGGGCTCTGTTTCCCTTCCAGGCACCCCCTGGCTCCCATGCCGAGCTCTGTTCAGTGCTCTGGCTGGAAGCTGCCGGAGACCGACTCCCCGAAGCACAGGGAGGCAGCTCTTTCCGTCAGGCTTCCTTCTTCTTCCGTCCACCCTCCTCCTCCTCTTTCAAGTCACTGTCCACCCCCAGGGACCCCCACTCCCCTTTCTGTCTCCCTCACCTCCTCACTCCCATCCCACAGGGGTGGTCAAAGCCCCACCTCGTCCCGGCTGCCCGTGCTCCTTGCAGAAATTGGCTGCAATGCCAGCATCCCCTCATTCCGTGTTGCACCTCGTACTGGGCGATGGTGGACAGCAGACTCTCTGAGAAGGCCCTTCCAGCTCACATTCTCCATTTGGCCACCAAGCTAGTCTCTCTCTTACTAACGGGTCCAGCAGACCCTCACAGGGGCCACCACCTGTCCCGAGGCTGAAAGCAATCAGGCACAGCCAGGGTGTTCAAGTAGCCTCCTGGAAGGTTGAGAACTGATGGAAACTGGGGTGGGAATGGTCAGTCTTTGGACACCGGCTTTGGAGGTTACCGATGCTCTAAGAACCTGTTTTCTCGTCAGAGAGCAGGTCCGAGGGGCTGAGGTCCGAGGGTGGGTTGGCAGTGTCGATAAGGGGATGCCATGCGCCCTGTTCAAAAGGGGGTGCCCGCTGCTCACTGGGGGGTCCTGCAGTCTCACCCTGGTCCTGGGAGCCCCTGGACTCCTGCTTTTCTGCCCACACTTAGCTCAGGAACTCGCAGGAAGAGAGCACTCCGAGCAAGCTCAGTGGGCATCCCAAGTGGACATGGCTCCTTCCCCAAGCACACCCCACCCCTCACAGCCCTGGGCACAGCTCCTCACCCCCACCCCATTTCTGTGCTGTGGCCAACCCTTTAGGCTTCCCCTTCACATTATCTCCTAGGAGGAATTACATGGGACTTAGGGCTGTTTAAAAAAACGTTCTTCTAATTTCCTGGGACTTAGAGGTCCCTGGGCTTTCCCCAACCCCTTCTCGCCGAGGACAGGGGATTTGGGTCAAGGCGCCTTTTGCTAATTAGAACCTTTAGTTCTCCTGTTACAGGACCTTCCTGGCAACAGGGCCTGCCAAAAGCTGCCTAGTTTTAAAAGACCTTTAAGCAGGAGTGGAAGGGTGAGACCTGGTAGCCATGAAGCCACAGCCCCTCCTGCCCCCAGCCCCTCCCTCCCTCCCTCTGGCCTCTCTCCTCCATCCCCCAGTACTCTCCTCCTTCTGCCTGCACCCCCTTCCCCGCTGGCCCCCCTCCTGCAGTTCTCCAGGGAGGCCCAGTGTGTGTGTGTGTGTGTGTGTGTAGGTGTGCGGGCGGGCTGGGGGTCCAGGAGCTGCAGTGCCCGGGTGGGGTGGGGTGGGGGGGTGGCTTCTCATTGTTCAGTCCTCGTCTCCATGGTGACAGAGCAGCTGCTCCCTGGGGGCCTTGGCCGGGCCGCCTGGGGGCTGCCAGTCCCTCACCCTCCTGCTGCCCGCGGGCCCTGCCAGCCCGGGCACCGGGGAGTGTGTTTACTAACACCGCACACAGCTCCCTGGGCACCGCGGCGCTGCCCAGAAGGTGCCAGGCCCGGGCCCCCGGGCGGTGGGCCGGGAGCCAGGCTGGCTGCCACCGGGCAGACCCTCCCTAGTTGGCTGTGCCCTGTCCCCGGGCGAGCGCTCCCCACTCCTGCTTTGAGAGCCCTCCCAGCTTCCCCAGCCACAAAGCCACTCTGCCCTGCGTCCTTCCAGAAGCCTCCCCTGTCATTGCCCTCTGTGCCCTGCATCCCTGGCCCTTTCTCCTTGGATGGCTGACAACAGAACCACCCACAGATGCTAAACGGTCCTGGGGCTGAAGTGGCCTCGGGGCAGTCTTGGCTCCACGCCCCCACCTTCCAGATGGAGAGAGTGGGTCCAGAGCAGGCTGTGAGCAGCGTGAGGACAGGCTGCGGCAATGGCCCCCCAGCCCCAGCCAGGTCCCTTGAGGGTCCCTGTTTCCTGAGCCAGGTCCCTGTTTCCTGAGCCCCCCAAGCACCCCTCCTTCCTGCTCGGCTCAGCCTTTCTTCCTCCTCTCACCGCCTGCTGCTTGACCAGGGCAGCCCCGGCTGTGCATGCGCCTGCATGTGGCTTGTCACCCCAAAGTTGAGGACCTTTCACCCTGCACTGCTCCTTAGTACCCACCCAAGCCCGGAACCCAAGGAGGCGGTGCCATGATGGGGCCTGAGGATGGTGCCAGGGGCCAGTCCCTGCCCTTCGCCAGCGTGCCTCCCCCCGGCTCTGCCAGGCTCCTTCACCGACCCGGGATTCACCCCCAGAGTCAGAGGCGAGCCTGCATTGACCCTGCCACTGTGCCTTCCGGGAACCCCCTGCCCAGGACTGAGCACTGGGCATGGGATCGGGGCATCTGGTAAACCCCCTCTGTCTCCCCCCCCCGCCCCGTCCTCTCAGCCAGCGTGTATTGAGAACCTGCCACGTGCAGGCTCTGGGAACCAGGGTGCGGGCAGGGGGATCCGACCTCCAGGAAGCCCATTCTGCGCTTCAGCCTGCTTCTCGCCATATTTTTCCCCTGCTTGTGCAGAGCCCTGACTTCCCCGGCAGGGCTACACGTTTCCTTCCCCTCTTCTCCCCACACCTGTGCGTCTTAGGGGGAAGATCAGAGTGACCATGTCCTCTCTCTCTCTCTCTCTCTCTCTGTCTGGGAAGACAAGCACCAGGGCTGCCCCAGAAAGAGAGATGGGGAGGGGACGCCAGGCCTCTGTGCACACACAGGAAAGCATCCTCGGGGTGTTTTCGGGTCCTTGCATGGCTGCCTGCACCCCCCAGGCCAGGCCTGAGCCAGACCTGGGGGCCAGGACCTGTCTGTTGGGGTCGCAGCCCTGGCACCCCTGTGGGGGTGTGGGGGCGGGAAAGGGGCTCAGCCTGGGGCCCGGGCGGCAGGGCTTGCCGCTTCCCTCCATGCCTCGGGGTCTAGGACACACCAAGGTGGCATGTCTTCCCACCAGTCCTTTCACTTCCTCCCCGCAGGGGCCATAGGAGGTAGAAATGGTGACCCCCAGTTTGCAGAAAGGAAACTGAGGCTCGGAGAGTTTAAGTGGCCTGTACAGGATCGTTTGGTTCTGGAGTAGAAAGCCCATTCTGCTAGACTGAAAACCCCACCTCCCTTCCGTACGTCATTCTGCCTCGTAGGGCGGTGCGGCCACCCCCAGAACCAGCTCCCTGAGGGGCTCACCGAGGGTGCCCCAGGCAGCCCCAGGGGTTCTGCCCCATAGCCTCTCCCTCCATGAGGCCGCTGTGACCTTCGTCTGGAACCCAATAAACATTTCCTGTCGCCTGCCCTCTACTCCTGCCTGCCTCTAGTTTATTTCTTATATATTGCCAAAGGAGAGTTCTAAAATGCAAATTGCTTAAGCAAAAAAGATAAATAAAAAACACATTAGAAATAATAGCCATCCCCACTTATGTAAAATTACAAGTGATGTGACTCTACTCAGGTGACATTCTATATGTATGTGTAACTGTGTCCGAAGAAATTGAGAGCAATTGAGGTGGGGAGGAGCGGGGAAGGAGAGACAGTAAGAGATTTAGGTCTCTGTCTATTGTTTTGGGGATGTCATTGATATATGTGGTCAGGTAAACTAAGTCACTGACTAATGTGTATAGCATACTTCTTTTTCAATCACAAGCCAACCAGCCCCCATAATGTGTGCACGTGCTATAAATGTGGAATAAAAAAGAGAGAAAACTCTGAAAGGATCCAGCCCAGTCTGTTAACAATGGTTATCTGGGGTTGGGGAAGGAATGAAGAGAAAAGATTTACTTTCTCTTAATTTATCTCTATATTGTTTCACTTGCTCCAACAGATACATATTGCTTTAGTAACTTAACAAAGACTAAATACTTTAAAAAACAAATCTGATTATGTCCCTTGCTGCTTGATATCATTCAGTACCTCCCCATTTCTCTTGAAATATCATCCAAATTTAGCATGATTTGCAAGGCTTGTCATGGTCCAGGGTCTACATATGGAAGTGGGGGTGTCTCATGGCAGGTGACACTGAAGTGAGCCTTGTTTAGTATCTTGCTGGAAGAACTGCCCAACTGGTTGAGAGGTGCAGAGAGGATGCCCCTGTTTGATGCCTGTGGTACACCAGAAACCAAGAGGCTGCACTGCCTTCTGTTACTTTGCAAGTGCTTGGGGGCCATTTCGGCATGTTATGACGCTTACAAATACTCAGTTGAGCTGAACAAACCAGGTCAGAACAGGAAATTCTGTCTTTGGACATGGGTGGCTTCAATGAAGCACAAAAGGTCCAAGAACCTCCTCTCCAAGAAGAAAGGTGGATGGTGTGAGGACCTGGGGAAGTGGTCCTATGAGATAAGACCTCTTTTGGAATCTTCACTGGCTGAAGATTGGAGAGGGCTTCTGTAGAAGAAACAGCACGTCTCCGGAAGATAGAACAGGAGAGTTCCCTGGTCCTGCCTTTGTCACCAGCTGCCTGGTGAAGTTAGATTCTCTAAAAGCCCTTCTGACTCTAAAATTAGAAGAACTCTCTTCTGGAACCCATAGTTCACCTCTATTGTGACTGCAATGCTAGAGGCTTAGCTAATATTTTTTATTGAAAAGCAGATTAAATTAAAACAAATAATTTTGGACTATGATACACAAACTGAAAGAGCAACAGAATAATACAACTTGACAGTAACCCAAGCCTTTAAATAAAGATGTGTGAAATTAAGCAATGTTGAAAATCATTTTAAAATACTGTAATAGTTCAAGATTGAGATTACCCAGTTCTCTGCATGTGTGTGTGTGTTTAAAATACTAGGGTTCTATATTTTAGCTATTATTCAAGGGGAGCAGGCATCATGTGGAGAGTTGGGAGTCATTGTAGTCAGTGTATAAATGGAAAGAAATCAATCTGGGGAATGTAGCTTTCATGCTTATTTATGGGAAAACAGTTTAACTAACTTTGAAAGAGAATCTCTTGGAAAAAAGCGTTCTTTTTTTGTGCCTTGTGAAGAATTTCCCCTGAAACACAAAAGGAAGAAAGTGGGATTTTTTTTTTCCGGTTTTTAAAAAAGCCTACGCATAAAGAATCATTTTCTTCCCTTCTAGTCAAGATTTGAACTTGACGTTATAAAGGGACCATGTTTAGCAAAATGCTGTGGTTGGGGTGGGGAGATTGTTGTACCCAAGGAGCCTTTTGTAGGGATCCTTCGAGGAAAGTTCAAGGATTCTTCTGTCCTTGGGGTTTGTGGAGGATTGACTGCACCCACAGGGCTGGGGCTGGGCTACCTCCTCAAACCCTCTTGTGCCAACGAGCAGTCCCTGTCGCTCCTGTCCGAGGTGGACAGGGACTGAGCAAGGGCTTCGAGCATTCTGCCTTGTACGCCACAAATGCCTCAGGCAGTGTCTTGAAGATCCCTCACCTCTTCTCCTGCTTCCACGATCAGAGACAAGGCTCGGGGTGCACTTTCCTCTGGGCGGGAAGCCCGGTGGCTGTGGTGTCCACTGGGCTGTGATGAGATGGAAGCTTCTCTGTGGATGCAGTAGGGTGGAGGGGCAGGGAGGGGGAGGGCTGAGTGGGAAGGGGCTGGCTTGGGACTGGAGCGTGGGAAAGGTTGCCCATGGGAAGCTGAGGTGGGAGGGAAATGTTCCATTCTTTGCCCTTTGAACTTCGTTTGGCTTCAGCCTGGACTTGGGCGAGCCCATGGTGAGTTTTTTCTGTAGGTGTGAGAGGCTCCCTCAGGTTCCTTCTGCAGCTCACCATCTCTCAGGCAGTTCTCACTGTAGTCCTGGGAATATGTGCAGAGGCCATTTTCCTAATAGCGTCGTCTTTTTTTTTTTTTAAATCCAAGATTTTAGACGGGAAACCTGAGAATCTGAGAGGTGAAATAATTTGCACAAGACCCCGCAGCTGGGTGACTAGTCTTGGGTGGCGCCCAGAACCCACATCTTCTGATTCCCAGCCCAGTGGACCCTGCAATTTCTCCTTTAACACCATGTACTTGACTTATAAATAGAGCTCTGTAAATCCCCCTGAGCATGCACACGGAAAGGACCAGCTAGTCCTGTCCTCTCCTCCACATGACACACAGATGCTCCACAGACCTTAGGAACAGAAGGACAAAGCCATGATGGAAGACATTCAATAGTCACCACTTGTCCTGAGGGCCTGCCACGTGCCAAGTGTGATGGTCGCTTGGGCAGGTGATGGTCAGCTTGGCCAGGTGACTGCATGTAGTTGTTTGGCCAAACATTGGCTCATTGTTGCTGTGGAGGTATTCAGTAGATAAGATTAGCATCTACCATTAGTTGACCTCAGGTAAAGGAGATGACCCTCCTCACAGAGTGGGTGGGACTCACTTAATCAGCAGGAAGGCTCAACAGCAAGAACTAAGGGTTCTCAGAATCAGAAACACAACTGCCAAGAGACTCCAACATCACTCTCGCTGGAATTTTTAGCCTCTGGCCTGCCCTAAAGAGTTCCGACTTGCCAGCTTCCTCAATTGTGTGGACCAATTTCTTATGCTAAATCTTTTACACACACACACACACACACATCCTATTGGTTCTGTTTCTCTGGAGACCCCTGACTGAAGTACACCAGATCCGCGTACGTCCCACTAGGTTCAGATCCACTTAGGTCAAAGCTCAAAGCCTTGAGGATCTTGAGTCCAAGGGACCAATTAGTCCTCACAATGCACCATCTTGGGAGAGGGAGGGGATGACAGGAAGACCCCAAGATTTGGCAGCCAGGTCTGCTCGGTGTGATCCAGGTGAGTTCTTTTGCCCCTTTGATACTGGGTTTATGTGACCATGAAGATATGAAGGTGCTCCCCAGGGGGTTGCTCTTGAAAAAGCGCACGGAGCTGGTACATGGATGAGAAACAAATGTTAGCAGGCTCCTCCCAGGCGTCCCCTGACCCTTCCCCCATACTGCAGTGCAGCTGGGGTCTTACTGTGTCCCACACAAACCATTTTCCTTGGTCTTCTTGTTTCTGAACCCACCAGATGCTCCCCATAGCCCCTACCTGTCTCTTGATGCATCACCCAGCCTTGAGACCTGTTCTAGTTTGCTAGCTGCCAGAATGCAATATACCAGAAACGGAATGGCTTTTAAAAAGGAGAATTTAATGAGTTGCTAGTTTACAGTTCTAAGGCCAAGAAAATGTCCCGATTAAAACAAGTCATAGACATGTCCAATTTAAGGCATCCGGGGGAAGATACCTTGGTTCAAGAAGGCCAATGACTTTCAACGTTTCTCTCTCAGCTGGAAGGGTACACGGTGGACATGGCAGTGTCTGCTGGCTTTCTCGTGGCTTTACCAATAAAAAGGGGCTTTCTCCAAAATGTTTCCTCTTTTAAAAGATTCTAGCAAGCAACTCCACCTTCAGTGGGTGGAGACACATCTCCATGGAAATCATCCAATCAAAAGTTACCACCCACAATTGGATGGGTCACATCTTCATGGAAACAACCAAAATGCTCCCGCCCAGCAATATTGAGTAAGGATCAAAGGACATGGCTTTTCTGGGGTCTACCACAGATTCAGACCAGCATAAGACCCAACTCTTGGAGATCTAGTGTGATGTTTCTTAAGGACGAAACCACCTTCTGCCAGGCATTTGAGTTGCTCAGGCATGTGCTGCCTCTACCCAGTTCTCATTCCTTGTTCTGTGGTGGAAAGAAAATGGCCCTAGTTTGAAGGCTGTGAGCAATGTGACCATGTACCACTGATGCTAACATCTTTGTGCCTCAGTTTCCTCACCTATCAAACGAGGATGACAGTAATGGCATCCCAAGGTTGCTATGGAAATTAGAATAAGATGAAATGTAAAACCCCAAGTGTCTGTTAGCTATCAGTGTCTGCACTGTCAGTGCCTTGGGGCTGGAGCCTAGGTTTCACCCACTGTTGGCCTCCAAGATGCTTGGCATGGCATTGGCGCACAGTGAGGGTTGGTTGAACCTAAGAATGAATGGTGCTTTGGAAAAGGCCCAGGTCCGGGAGTCTGAAGAGGGGGGCAACCTCGAGAGTCCTGGAAATAACCGAGTTGTGGAATTAGCTTGACCTGCATTCCAATCTTGGCCTGATAATCAGCTCCATGCGACCTTTGTCAGTTTAACCAGAGTCTCAGTTTTCTCAGCTCTGGAGTGAAGATGGTGATGTCGACCTCACATGCAGAGCACTGGTGCCACTACAAGGGCATTAAATAGCAGCTTTGATGATTATAGTGAAGATAAATTCCATGGGGTTTCCAGCACCAGCCCTGGTTGAGGATGCAGAGCCTGTCCTGGGATGGGGGAACAGGTGGGGCTCCAGGCCCTCCTGGGCCAGGCTCCCTGCCAGGCTTCCCCCAAGCACATGGTTTGAAAGGTCTAGTACAGTTGTTCAGACACAACTGTAACTGACAATCTGCCGACTGTTCGTTTTTTTTAAGGCCCACCCTCCCCACCATCCCACATGTGACAGGTGTTCCCACACTGCAGGGGAAGGACTGTGGGAGGCAATGGAACAAACCAGGAATGCTGGTAGGGGGCCCAGGCTGGAGAGGAGGCAGAAGCAAACGGAAGAGATGGCACAGGGGATGTAGACTCTTTCTTAAAGGAGAAGGATGGCCTCAGGAATTGGCGACCACCTTACACAGGCACCCAGGAATACCATCTCCCCTCTATGTCAGGTTTCTCCTCTCTGAAATTCATGGGTCAGGCTGACTCATGATGGAAGGTCTTTCCAGACCAGGATGCTCAGATGTGAAGGTAGATGCGTTGCACACCTGCCAGGTGACTTTTTAAAGACTTTGGCTGAAAGATGCCGTTAACACTTCCAATGCTCCATGTTTGTTGACAAGCTGCTCTCCAGCCTAGAACCCACCGTGGCTCTTCGCGGCTCTGACATGCCTGAGACCCTCGTGGCCTTGCATTGAAGGCCTCAAGACCTGGCTGGTGCGGCCCCTCCAGCCCGTGCTCCCCCTACCAGCATTCCCAGAGTGTCCCAGACATCCCGCCCCTCTGCAGCTCTGCTCAGTCTTGTCCTCGTTCCCTCTCCGTCCTCTTAACTGACCCATGCAGCTTAGGGTGGCTCCTCCGCGAACCCTACAGACCCCTGTCTCCCCTAGCCAGGCTCCCTTTCCATGGTGCCCCTCCCCAGGGCAGGGAGGATGGACCTCAGAGACAGGTTTTTACCACACTGCTCGCAATGATAGGCTCTCGGGCCTGCCTTTCCTAGAATCACCCCCACATATACCTTCCACTCCACCCCCCCTCCACACACCATTCGTCCCAAAGCAGGAAGAAGGAAATGAGAAAGGTGAGGGGGAACGGGCAGGGATGGAGAGGGTGGCTGGGTCACTGTAGAGGAATGAAGGAGGAAGGGAGGGAGTGAGGGAAGGGACACAAGACAGAGGATGGGCCGGGGAAGAGCCAGCCCTTGCACTTGCCTCGGCCTCGGTTTCACCATCTGTGAAATGGGTGCGGAGACCTTCTTACCCAACACTTCATGGTGAGGGTCCAGACAAGTCATGCGGAAGCACTGCGGCACCCAACATGCCCTTGGAGATAATGCTAAGTGTTATGCATGAGATAAACCTCCCAGCATAAGCCATGGGGACAGCTGTGAAGGATGGTTGAGGCAGTTAGAGGTGATGTATGTGGACATTCCTGGCATCTGGCCTGCCCATAGTGGGTGTTCAGTGAGTAACAATGATCTCTGTTATCATTCTAACCATCGTAGCTAATGTGGTTATCACTGGATTGCTGGAGGATTGCCTGCTGGGGGAATCTGACACTTGATGGTGGCCCAGTTCTCAGAAAGTCTGGCCTTTCTTCCCGCAGGCTTTCCTTCGGTGTCAGAAAATAGTTGAGGCCAGGCAGCACGGAGTCAAAGAGAAGCCTGTGCTTGCCCTCATGGACTTTCCACCTGGTGAAATCGCAGAGCTGGGGATGCCAGCGCTTTCGGAGCCCTCCTTGGGCGTCTGACCCGGTGTTTCCTTTTCGGGAGAGACCCCAGGCGGGAGAAGAGAGGGTTCCATCCAGAGTCACTCCTTCGCGGAGGGGCAGAGTCTTCTGAACTCAGCGGGGAGCTCAACCCACCAACCCAGGAGAAGAAACGGCAAAGAAAAACACAGAAATGACCCCTGCACCCAGAGGGGTGAAGAGTGAATAGGTTTTGTTTCTCTCTCTCTCTCTTTTTAAACACTTCTACGTTGCTTTTTCGAATCAGGGTATGTTTCAGTTCCGTCCTCCTGGTGCTTGGCTTTTGCCATCAACATTGGAGCAATTTGTGCAGATTAACTAGAATATATTGAATATTATAACTAACTATTGTAAATATACTAAAATTGTAATGAACTCCACTGATCTCCTGGAAACCATTCCCTGTCCTAATGCAGTGTCGTTACTCGTAATATGTCTAGAATGCACTCCTTGGAACCCCAGCTTGAAATGCTCACAGATCAGTTTTCAATAGACTGACAAATAGATGACATTAAACATTATTCATAGAAACAGTGTTTATTTAATCTTTAATGCTACCTAATGCATTTCGGTCAAAGTCATCAGTTCATGCACAGGCTTTATTGTGTGGAAAATGGATGTGCTATTAATAAGTCAATACAAAACAAATATGGTTTCAATTGGAAATCATTAGGTTGCATTAAATGGCAAATGAAATCCATAGGAAGGATTTGTTGTATTTTGTTTGCAAGGAGGGAAAAGGGGCCCGGAAAGGCATTTCTTGGCTCAGTAATGAGGAGGAATGATTGGTTTCTGCAGAGCAGGGGTCTGGCTTTATTCTCATCAGGGCCTTCCCGCGGCACAGCTGTGGCCGCTGAGGGCCCCGCTGAAGTCCCCCCTTGCTTGGGCACGTCCCCTGGCGCCGCCTGATGGGGCTGTCGTGAATGGCAGTACCTCCTTTCCTCGCCCATGCCATGGCCTGGGTGGCTTCCGCCCCGTCCTGGAGTCTGCCAGCGGGTGAAGCCCTGAGTGCTGGCAGTGGCCCGTGGGACAGGATGGGCTGGCGTGGATGTGCTAGAAGCTTGAAGTGAGTAAACACTAGCCCTTGGCTGTCACAGGCAGGCCCCTTGATAGAAAGGAGCACCTGTGGGAGGTCCCAGTGGATTGGGGACCTCTAAGCCTTCCGCTTTGGGGGACCTAGAGGGAATGATGCAACCGATGGGTGCCAGCAGCCTCTGCTCCACTTTGATGACCCCACGAGGACACACACACACAACATGCTCTGCAGTGAAGGGGGCTGCCTTGCTTATTCCTTCCACCCCTGGGGATCTATGGACATGTGTTTGACCTGTCCCCACATCGTGCCCTTTATCCTATAGGCACTGCTGCAGGTCCTACCAGGACCTGGCAAAAATAGACGTTCAGTCACTTCGATTTTTGAATGAAAAAATTCATTGATATGGAACTCATCATTTCCCTTCTGCCACCAAGATACATCATCCAACCTGGGCAGTGGGTCCGGCTGTCTCACCTGCACCAAGGAGACGAGGGCCTGCCTGCTTCTATCCAACAGGTGCCCATCTTCTGAGAATACCCATGTTTCAGCGAGGGCTACGGCAGGGACCGGAGATTCTCTGCTGTGCTCCCAGCACGGCCTGCCAGCTGCTTATGAACACGTGCAGGCTGAGTGGGCTGAGGAAGCCCCAGCACAGGCAGTTTGCAAGGCCAAAATCGCCAAGGAGAGTCTCCCAGGCCTGCAGGGTGGTGAGACCCAGAGTCTCTGGTCTCTGGGGTCCGCCTCCCACAGAGAAGGGAGAGATCGGCTCAGCAAACTGAGGAGTCAGGGAGCTTCTCCCAGGACTGTCTCAGTCGTTACTTTGGGGCAGTTAGGACCTACCAGATAAAACTCAATTATAATGACTCACACGCAAGGAGGCTTTCCACGTGGCCAGGAAAGCATCTAGAGGCTCCCAGTGAGTCCTGACTGCAGGGCGGTGAGATGAGGAGAGGCAGCACTGCAAGGCTAAGTCATGCCCTGGAGGTGGCCCAGCAGGCAGGGGAGCAGCAGGGCTTAGAATGCTCTGGAGCCCGGGCTTGTCCCTAGCGCACGCCACCGCCTCTCATGGGCATACATGCACTTCTGCTGCGGGCAGCAGGGAGGGGACCCGGGGCTCTGGAAGCTGTTCCAGCAGTGCCTGGCCCTGGTGCCCTGACCAGTCTCTTGTCTTCTTTGGGCCTGCTGGGGCAGAGCGGGGCCTGGGGGCTGGGGTCCCCGTCTTGTCCAGCATGTGGCAGGCAGGCGGAGCCTCTGTGCTGCATGCTAGCACTGCAATTCCAATCAGGAGGAGAAAATCCCTTTGACTTTCTCGCTGTTGGTCTTTGTCGGGTGGCATCCGACGGGGAATCTCAGGTGGGAAGTGTCCCCCTGGCCATCCGCCCGTATCACACCAGATCCCCCTTCAGCATCCCCATGAGTTTCTGGCACCTCCCCCATGGTAGGGCCACATGACCTGCAGCCTTGGAGGCGGGCAGCTCTGAATCCAAATCTTGACGGTCTTGCAGTGTGACCTGCCACCGTGCCCAGCCCCTTACCTTCTCCAAGCCTCTGGTCCTTAGGCCACACAGTGGTCATACCCACCTTGCTGAGTTAAGGGGAGGATCCCGTGGCGTGGTGGCCAGCCCACATCTACAGTAGGAGTCGCTCAGCAAAAGGAAGTGACACCTGCACCTTTTATCAACTTTGGGAAGCCTGTGCTGGGCTGAGCCGGGCTGCTCTTCTCGGTGGCTTCTGCTCGGTGCTTCTCGTCCTCTCCCCGGCGCGGGCCCGTGAGCACACGAGGCCACTCTCTTCTCCAGGAGAACCAGCCCAGACTCTGCTGTTTTCCTTCGTGTGACACGCTCTGGCCGTGTCACGATCCTGGTGCCCATCTCGTGATAGCCTTGGTGCTTCTGGCTGTGGCCACGCTGGGGTGTTCACACCCACCCCAGGGGGTGCCAGGCCTGGAACGGATGCCCACGAGCCGCCTCGTCTCTCATCGGACCCAGAGCCAGGGCGTCATTTAGGGCCTGAAGCGTGGGCTGGGAATGTGCATGCGCCCACGCCCTGCAGGAGACGCGCTTTCCCTTTCCGAGGTGGTGACAGTAAATCACCCCTGGAGGAGGAGCTGGAGGGCCGCCCCCAAGTGCTATGAATCGGTGGGAGAATGCTCAACACACACCCATAGGTCTGCGGAAGCTGGGGAGCAAGACGGAGACAAGGAAAGAGGGTATTTAATAGATTAATTAAGAGCAAAATAGCTTAACCTCCCCCTCTCTGTTGTGACAGTCTCCGAGCGCCCGTATCTTAAGTACAAGGAACAATGTGGATAATTGTCATCGCTCTCTTTTCCTGGGGCTTCTAGAATTGAATATATTATCCTTATGCAACTTTCATAGACGCTTAAGAGCCAGGACAGAGCTCCTCGAGCCTTAGAACATATCACGAATCCAGCGTGGTGAAGCCAAATTAAGAAACCGAACTGTGCGATGGCTTCTCGCTCACAGAGGCCTCCAGGCACCTGACTTCTGAGGGTGGAATGACAAGAGATGGATGTTGTAACACTCCAAACAAGGGGCGCATTTAGTTTTTAGTTTTCATTGTCTTTATTTTTTAATATTTTTATTGACAAGTCTTCACACACATGCAGTCCATACATGGTGAACAATCGATGGCTCACAATATCATTGCGTAGCTGTGTATTGACCATCATGATCGTTTCTTAGAACATTTGCATCACTCCAGAAAAAGAAATAAAAAGAAAAAAGAAAAAACTCATACATCTCGTACCCCTAACTCCTCCCTCTCATTGACCACTAGTATTTACATCTACCCAATTTATTTTATTCCTTATCCCACCTATTATTTATTCATGTTTTATCCAAATTTTTTTACTCATCTGTCCATACCCTGGTAAAAAGGAGCAACAGACACAAGGTTTTCACAATTTCAATTACAGTCACACTGTAAAAGCTATATTGCTATAGAATTGTCTTCAAGAATCAAGGCCACAGGAACACAGCTCAACAGTTTCAGGTGCTTCCTTCCACTGTTCCAATGCACTAAACTAAAAAGGGACATCTATATAACGCATAAGAATAACCTTCAGGATAACCTCTTGACTCTGTTTGGAATCTCTCAGCCACTGGAACTTTATTTTGTCTCATTCTCTCCTCTCCCTTTTGGTCAAGAAGCCTTCCTCATTTCCATGATGCTGGGTCCCGGCTCATCCCTGGAGTTCTGTCCTACGTTACCAGGGAGATTTACCCCCCTGGGAGTCATGTCCCATGTGTGGGGGGCAGGCAGTGAGTTCACTGCCGAGCTGGCTTAGAGAAGCCTCATCTGAGCAACAGAAGAGGTTCTCTGAGAGTGACTCTTCAGCATAATTGTAAGTAGGCTTAGTTTATCCTTTGAGGGAATAAGTCGCATAGGGGCGAACCCCAAGACAGAGGGCTCAGCCTTTTGATTTGGTTGTCCCCACTGCTTGCGAGAATATCAGGAATTCTCCAAATGGGGAAGTTGAATATTTCTTCCTTTCTCCCCAGTCCTCCAAGGGGACTTTGCAAATACTTTTTTATTCTCTGCCCAAATTACTCTGGGATATATCAGGGCATTGCAGTAACCTGGACAAACCAACAAGATCTCACTCCCTACTCAAGGTTCCGTATACTTAGAGACACCCGTGTTTGTAGAACACTGTGGAATGGAGTCCCGCTGGAGAGAGAAACAGGTGGTGCTTGGCTGCTTCTCCATGGAGATTTTCTGGCATCACCTGACTAGGAATGCTACCTGGCAATGAGATCACCCGGATGCCTGAGGAGTTTCCTTTGCTTAGGGGGCGGCAGCCCTGGGAGGCATCTGGGGCTCTGCCTGTAACACGCGTCTGGGGTTTTCCCACAGAAGGTGCTTCAGATTCAAAAGGGCAGCTCTGTGCTCTGACTGCCTCCAGGCTGGCTTGGTGCTGCTCAGCCTTAAAGGAGATCCTAAAACACAAAAGTTAGGAGATGGGATCTTTGAATTTAAGTACCATTTTCTTATTGATAACTCACAAAGAAAAGACAAGCTTACCTTTCTAAATAATTAAAAATGGGCCAATGCTTTTATTGACAGGAAAGGAGAAGGTAAATAAAGTTGATAATGTGTGTTCTAGGAACAAAAAGGAGAAAACTCCAATTGAAATCCTTCCGTGGTTTCCTTTGGGGACCCAGTGAGTGTGGGAATGCGAGTGGAGTGCCAGGTGTATACACCCTCACCTCTTCACGTGGCTATGCTTTTCCCAACGACGGTGTTCCCGAGGCTTGCAGGGCAATCTGTTTGGGTGTTTGATTACGAATTGATTCCAAGCAAGTAAGCCTGATGCCTCCTGCAGCAGCTCATGGTGCATCTGTGGGGAGCAAACAATAGCCTAAGTGTCAGGTGCCTGAGAGGGAAAACAAGTGCTGAAAGAGTGCTGCCAGGGGGGTGGTCAGGGAAGGCTTCCTGGAGGAAGCACTTTAACTGGGTCTTTAAGAAATGGGAGGATTTGGAGAGCTAAAAAGGAAGGACTGTAGGCTCTCTAAGTGTGCGTGTGAGTGTGTGCATTTTGTGTAGGGGTAGAGTGTGTGCAGTTTGGGTGTGGGAGTTGTACTTTGCCTGGGGGTATGTGCTGGGGATGCAGGTGTGTGTGCTGCATGTGTTGCTGTGTGTGGGTGTGAGTGGCTGTCTGTGTGTGTCACTGTGTGTGGGTGTGAGTGGCTGTCTGTGTGTGATGCTGTACTGGTGAATTCCTATGTCCCGAGAAGCAATAAAGGGCAGTGGTTCACAGCAGGAAACAAACTTCCAGGGACTGACTCTCCAGTTCACCACCCACTGCTGTGCCACTTTGGACAAGTCCATTAACCTCTCTGTGCTTCGGTATTCTGTTTTGTAAAATGTGGGTGGTTACAGTATCTGTCTTCAAGAAGATTGTACCTGCAAAGTTGTTCATGTGGGGCCGGGCACAGCTGGGCCATATAAACATTTGCTATGACAGCCTGAGAGGGCAGGACGCCCTGGGCAGGGGTCTTGGAATAGTGGGATTCAGGGAGGGGCTTCCTGGGGTGAAGATGGGGGCGCAGGATCTCAGGCAGCTTCAGTGGAGCTGGGGAGGGGAGTCCGAGTGGCAATAGGTCAAGGTGACCAAAGGTTATGTCGCAGCCCAGGGGTGGATGGTGCTAGAGGAGAAGAGCAGGGAGTGACGCTGGGTGCATGGGGTCCAGGGTGAGGCAGGAGGCTCCCGTTTGAGTCCGAATAGGGCCTCGGTCCTTTTGTGAGGCTGTGAATGGGTGGGGGGCAGTGAGGGGGCAGGAGCTGCCAAGCTGGGCCTATTGGAGTGTATCCTTGGAAGTGGGGACCAAAGACTTGAGGACAAGGCTGGAGAAGGTGGATGGGGGGCAGAGCTCCTGGAGGCCAGGCTGGCCATAGTGGATTGTCCCCATGGGCGGCAAGGAGACCCCCAGCTCCTGGACCCTGTGGCCTCTTGGCTCCCCAGGTGGACTCGGCCTGGTGCCTCGCAGCTCTGCAAGGCTCCCTGCCACCACGGAAGACCCCGATTGCGAGAGGATGGGGTTCCACACGTGCACAGGGCGGGGAGCCTCCAGGTTGACGAAGGCTCCACCGGATTCAACAGCTGTTCAGGTGCTGCTGAGGATGCCGGGCTGGGCTTGTTCCTGTTCTACCAGCCTGTCCTAGGAGGTGGGAGGACTCTCCAGCCCAGCCCCCAGCCCCCAGCCCCCAGCCCCAGGCCCCTGGCAGAGCGTGGGCTCAACATGTGGGAGTGAGTTTGGGGGAAGCTGAGGCCAAAGGGCTGCAGGGGTTCACCAAGTTTATGCAGTCAGCGGTTTGCTGGCGCTCTTGGATAGTTTTAGGGTCATGCGTGGGCTCTCTAGAAGGTTGTGAAGTTGATACACTTTGTTTTCCAAATCCCCTCTCCTTGGCCCTTGGGCAGGTCTCCATCGTTTCCTGTAGCCAGGGGCCAATCCATCTAGTGGGAAGTGGGGAAGCAGCTTTGGCCAGATTCTTTTAGGACTTGGCCTGGATACCTTTGACTTCTTTTTGACAGCCTTGTTCAGCGCAATTCATACCTCACACCATTGCCCAGCTGAAGCGTACCACCCAATGGATTTGGGGATTCGCCTCATGAGCAGTTATTTTTAGACTAAAAGGAGCCCTCACCTTTACCTGTCCCCCCCTTTCATCCCAACCCTGGCCCAATTGAGTAGACCCCTCTGCTTGCGCTCCCCGCAGAGTCCCCTACTGTGGACAGTCACATGAGTGGAAGCCCCATGTTCGTAGCATGGCGGGCGCCAGCACTCCACTCCTTTTCACGGCCCAAGAGGATCCTACCGTGTGTGGTACAGGCCACCACTCTGTCCACCCGGTCACCTGTTCATGGGCATTTTTCCCTCTCCTGGGTGATGGGCATGCTGTGGGGACTCTCCTATTGACAGACGTGGAGTTGTGACCTGGGCGGAGAGCTGTCTCCAGGCTGTTTCTCAGGTTGTCGTGGGGACCAAATGAAGCCACAGACGCAAAACTTCTGTGTGCAAGAGCTGGTACCTATTGCGCGTTTGTAAACGGTTTCCATTCCTCCTTCTCTCCTTCCCTCTCTCTGCTCTTCTTGTTTCCCTTTTGATGTTTTGAAAATCAGCCTTCCATACGTGACAGATATGGGAAATGCTCTCTTAAGGGAATGCTGGAAAAAGTTCATGGCATGACCATGCCAGAAAGCATAGAGATTCCAGGCCAAGAGACTAGATAGGTGAATAAGTGCATGCATACCTATTTGCATTGATCAGCTCTTAAGCTCATGTATTGGCACGATTCTGTGCGTAGGGAACAATAGAAACATAGAGACCGCCTCTTACAGCTGCTTGTGTTTCCAGAGTGGCCCAGAGAACAATTGTCAAAGGCATTGTGGCAGGTTTCTGGCAGATTAGAATCTAGAGCTCCAGTTTCTGGTTCCCAGTTCCATTCTCCCCCTCTTATACACATGCGTACACATATACACACACAATGCACACACTTACATGCATATACACATCCATATAATGCATGCATACACACACAGCGCATGCACACACACACTGCATCACATACACACGGTGCACACACACACTGCATAAGCACACACATGATGCGTAGACACACAATGCATATGCATCCATCCATCCATATGTGCATAAACAACATATACACACAATGCATATGCACACACATAGTACATGCACACATGCATATATTGTGTGACGTATATGCACACAGAAGCACACAATGCATGCGCACACAACAATGCACACACGCTACATACATACATGATGCATATACATACAATGCACATGCACACACATGAAACAATGCACACAAAATGCACGCACACATCCCATGCTGCTTTCTATTTTTCAGAACATAACGACATCTGGTCAAGAATCACATCGCACACCGTGGTCCTTCTTTCTGTTTCTCTTGCTGCATGTGACCAGCTGCTCTTAGCTCTGAGTGTCTGTACTGTGGTGTTGCCCCAGGACCTACTCAGAAGAAAGGCAGAACTGTAGGCAGATGGGTCAGAGGACAGGGCCCCTGCACCTGGCTGTGGGGAGCAGAGCGTGCTACGCTCCAAAGCAGCCCTGGCCTGGCTGTCCGAGGCATCCGGAATCCTTCTCATCCTATATAGCCAATGCACCGATGCCTATACGTGTAAACTTCTCACAATCAAAGGACATTTTCCTGGTAAAATGTGGGGTCCTGCTTGCTTTGCTTTGGTGGCAGTTCATTGTGGCCTGGCTAACAGGAATCTGTGTGAAATGGCTGTGGCCGAGTCTCCTGGGTGGCCAGCTAAGCAGTGGCTCTTGAGGGTTGTCGGGACTGATCTCGCGCTTCCTACCGCGTGCTCGGGCCTCGGCACACTCCTGAGGCTGGAGCCTCTGCCCACAGCTGCATCTTCCCGCCCTTTCAACTGCTCCCTTGAAACCAGCTCCTCTTGTTTGAGCCTGCGTGGCAGGTTCTGCACAGGTGCACATCCCCTCACCGAAGCCCCACGACCGTCCTTGAGGGGGAAGTAGTGTAATCCTGTTTATGATCAGGGCACTGAGGCTGGGAGAGGTGAAGTGCTTCATCCAGGGCTTTTAACCCGGATGCCTGCATGTCATGAGGGCAGCCCTGTCTGCTCTGCTGTACGGATAGGACCAGGGACTCTTGGAGGGAGACTGGGTTTGCAGTGAATGACCAGAGCAAATTTGCCCAGGGCTCAGATGCCAGCTCATGTCTCTCGAGCCCACCGGGCACCTGCCAATGTTCCATCATCTTGTAGGGTCTGGAATCCCTTTGCGGTTCGGAGAGATGCAGTAAACCTCCCTGTCACCACCTGAAGCCACTGGAAGTGTCCCAGTGAGCACAATCTTGGGGAATTTTTTTTTCTTAGCCTAAATGAGCCTCAAGTTGAAATCACTTTATCAACAAACATTTGGGGAGCGAGATTGAACCCAAACAGTACTTTCTTCTTTGCTGTGCTCCCGTGTCTGATAGAGAGTAGGAATTCAGCAAATGTTTGCTCAAAGAACAGATAAGTGGACGGGCCACGGTGGTTCAGTGGCAGAGTTCTCGCCTGCCATGCCGGAGACCTGGGTTCGATTCCCAGTGCCTGTCCGTGCAAAAACAAAAAGAATAGGTAAGTCCCCTGCTACGTAGCAGGCCCTGGGTAAGGACCGTGGAGAGCAGAGCTGAGTAAGAAGCAATGAAGTAACTCATCACTTTTGCACACCTCTGTATTTCTCCCATTCCAATGTCTTTGCTCACATTTTTCACCTTATTTAAATAGGGCTCCCTGCATAATGCACACACGCTACATTAAACTGAACCCCAAAGATGCCCTCAACCCTTTATCCTTCAGGAAGTAGGCAGAGAGGCAGTTTTCCAGACCCCCTGTCACCTCCTGGAAGCCAGGACCTGTGCCAGAACACTGGCATATGGGGTAGGGAGCAGTCTGCAGGTGCTTGCGCTGGGCAGGTAAGGGCTCCGTGGACAGGTGAAGTTCTGTGCCCAGGAGACAGCAACTCCTGTGTGACATCAGACCATGGCCAGCGCTGTTGCCACACTGGATAGTTTGTGCGCCGCAAAACCACATCCTGCCCTGGCCCCAACCCTTCCTGCCTCAGTTGCTGGGCTAGGTCCTGGCCAAGCCTCGTTCACTGCTGGCTCGTTTCAGCCCAGACCCTACTTGGGCCTAGAGGTGTTGAAATAGATGCATTTGCGTTTTCATTAACCAGCAGGGAATGCAACTCACTGTTCTCATGGAATGAAGATGTCAGGCGCTGCAGCAGCTTCTCTACCGGTTTTCACTCGTATTTTCACACGGTTCATTTGCTATATTAGAGCTGGGATTCTGCAGATGTGGCACCAAGGTCCTCCACGTCAAAAGGGGTAATTCAAGGCACACACGATTGAGCAGGGAGCTCACAACCCTGGAAAGGATGAGACCCTGGGTGGGGGCCGTGGAGGGTGGGGTGGGGTGTAGGGGACGGGCACAGAAGGGCAGGCATGATCATGGCTCAGAAGCAGAGTGACAGTGCCAACTGTTTACATTGTTTGGAAGTAAAGGATTTTAGGACTCTCCAAGTGTTTCTCTCCCAGGCCTCCTGAGGTGGTCATTGTTAGCAGAGACCACTTAGCTTTGAAGGAAAGACTTGCCTTGCCATCTCTGGAAGCTCAACGCTGCAGCTGGGAGCTGTGGCCGGGGCTGCCCCTGCAAATCCCCGTGAGATCCCATCACATCCCACTCAGCTTCTCCAGATCCATTTCCCGCTCTGTGAAATGGAGCCTGCTCAAGGGATGGCCCAAAGGAGCAGCGAGCTCAGGCCTAGGGTGGCCTTTCAACCTGGGCAAGGCCGGGAGGGCCTGGGGTCAGACTTGGGGCAAGGAGTGCTGCCCCCGGCAGAGGCCGCCACGGTCTGGCTCTTAAGTGGGCCCCAATTATTTCCCACTCTGTGGGCAGAGAGACAAAGCTGCAGCAGCCCTTTCCCGCATTCACCCCGAGTCCCTGGCAGCAGCCCCCGTCACGGCAGCTGCACTGCTGAGCCCGTGAGCATGTGGGTGCTGGCAAGGGAGGGCCCCCAGGAGCTGACCAGCACCCCCAGTTCCCACAAATGAGAGAGAGAGACTATTCCCACCCCAAGCCCCCGCTTGCTGATTGTAGCAATTCTGAGCAGAAACAGCCTCTTCCCGGGTTTTTCCTTTCCTTCCAGGGACACACTCACGCCCCTCCTTCCCACAGTGGGGCTGCTCCTGAGAGCACCCAAAAGGAGCACATTGTAGGCCCCCCACCGGTATTTACACAGTGGTGGGATGGACGGGTCACCCTGCACGAACTAATGCCCTCTCTCCTGCACCCGCCCCCCAGGGACAAAGCAAAGCCATCCACTGGCGGCTCGGCCACGGTCGGGCCGACTTCTACGCGGCTGCCAAGTCCTGCCATCTGCCGCCTCCGAGGCGCAGGTGCTGGGCAGGCCCCGCCGCCGCCGGGCCGGGTCGCAGCACAAAGGCCGAGCAGGGATAATTGCCGGGCACGCAGCCGCGGGGCCGCCGGGCCGGCCAGTTTGCCGGGTCGCGGCGATTTGCATACAGATGGCGGGTCGGGGCGCAGGGCCACCGCGGCCACGGTGTCGCCCGCCCAGCCCTTAGAAGGACGCGCGGCTCTGCCCGCAGCCCGGCCCCGGAGGCCTCCTTCTGCCCGCGCTGAATAGTTGGCCATTCAAGGGCTGCTTTGAAATTTGAAAAGGGCGAGGGAAAGCGGCAAAGGGAGAGGGGGAAGGAGAGAGGGAGAGAGAGAGAGAGGAGGCCTTGGAGGAAGAAAGGAAAAGGCCCGGATTCCTCTCTTTGTGAGGCAGGCGCGGTGGGAAGGGAGCCAGGGGGCTTCGGGAGCGCCGGCGAGCCCCAGGGACGGAGCAGTCTCTGGGGAGACCGCGACTCGGACGAGTGGCGTGTGTCCTCTCCTTGCTCCGGTCATCGGGGGCAAGGGGCTTTCGGAGTCCGAGATGCACAGGAAGCAAAGGGGACAGAGGCCGCTGGGGATGGAAAGCCAGCTCCGCCATTTAGAAATGTTCAAGGCAAATTGCAGCTGCTTTGAAGCTAAAAAAAGAAAACCCACGCACCTGACTCAAGAAACAAATCTCTCTAATAAAAATCATAAACGCGGAGGGCAAAGCCGGGAGAAGGGTGCCTACAGCGAGGGCCCCACCTGTAGGCGGGTGCGGCGGCCTTCGGCTCTCTGTGTCTCCCCGTGGCATTTGGGGTGCAAGCAGCTCGTGGGTGCCAGGCTGGGGAGCACTGGGGGGCCGGGGCCCGCGACGGGGGAGGCAGATGCCGCCCGCTGCCCTCTGCTGAACCAGCAGCCCCGGGCTCGGCCCCCTTGTGGACCTGAATCCCGCACCCTCAGCCCTCCTCTTCGGCTGCCCCACCCCACTGCCCTGTGAGTGACCAACAAGGCGAAAAGGAAAGAAAAGAAAAGAAAAGTTATTGAGCAAGTGTTGCCTCCCTTGTCCAAACCAACTGAAAGGGAAACAGAATAGCAATAGAAAGTGATTATTCCTCCTGTTTCCAACTGCATGTTTTAAACCTGCTTCTCCTCCGAAAAAGGAAACTGGGAGAAGGCCTGGGGTTTTCCCCTTCCTGCACTGGCAGCAGTCAAGCGGGCAGGGGGACCACCCCCCGCACCCCGACCCACCTTCTCTTCTCCACGCCAGGCCTCCCCACAGTGTGTCTGGACCCCCGCGGGTCTCTTTCCCCCACTCTCAGCATCCCCCTCTCGCCCTTGCTGGCCCAGCTCATGACCGTCTTCCTTAAGACTCAGTGTCCCCCTCTGGCCACCCAAAGACCGAGCTCTCTGGCTTTAGGCCACGCCCTGCTCTTCCTCCAGCCCCTCTCCTGTCCATCGTCCATCGCTGCCTCCAGCACCTGCCACCTGCTTGGTGCTTCTGCGTCCGGCGTCTGCTCTGGCCCAGCCTGCCTCGAGCCCTGCCTGGCTCTCCAGCTTGTCCCTCTCCCTTCTTCCTGCTCCCCTCATTCCTCCTTCCTTCCGGCCTATGCATGCTTCCCGCGTGCCGACCACCCCCAAACGCTCTCTCAGGTGCACAGGATTAAACAACAAAAAAAAGCCCTTCCCCCTTTTCCCAGGGTGCTGGATTCCAGGCTCACACAAGGAGTTAGGTGGAAGGAATGAGGCTGAGAGTGAGATATCTGTGTGATGACTTTTATGGAATTAGCCCTGAGATGTGAATGGCTTTGTTTTCAGAAACTTCTTCCTACCTGTGAACTTTCTCTGAATGACCCTACCGGCTTTCTGTTCCCTCACTGAGAGTTTTGCATGGACTTTCGCCAAAAGCAGCATGATCTGGTTTAACCAGAAGTGGAAAGTTCTGCTGTGGTGAAAAGAGTGGGTCCATTGCACAGGGAGAGCAGGAGGGGGGTCATCGCGGGGAACAGAGCCGCTGCGTCCAACGGTTTCCGGTGCGGCTAAGCTGGCGGCCTCCGGGACCGATGACCCTTCCTGGCCCTCGGCTGATCCCTTCATCCCTAGAGACTGGCAGGAGGGTGGGGTGGCGGAGGTGGAGAAGGCCATGGAAATCCTAAGTGTCAGAAAGCTAACTAAATAGCAGGTGACTGCCAAATGTCCACATCAGCCCATTTGCTTTCATTTTTCAAGGCAGGCATCATTATTGGACAAATAAGGCGGTCAAATAGAGTCAGAGGAGCCATGGAAGTCCATCACTGGGCAAGATATAAACAAGCTACTCGGGCTTCTGAGCACCATTTTCCTGGGCTCTGAAGATGACACCCATTTTCTGGGCTTTTTGTGAGGATTAGGTGAACTAATGTACACCTAACAAACAGTAGGTGCTAAAAAGGAGTCGTTATTCCTCATATTTATTATAGCTAAGAAGGAAATAAAAACCTTTGCAGCTTGGATTTTTTTTACCCGTGAGGAAGTCTAAAGCAGAAATGAGTAAGTGTCGTTCCTTAGCTTCCTCATTTATAACTGTACATCCATTTATAACATCTTCTGTACGGCAGTTGCACAAGCCATGCTAACTTTATTTAGAGCATGGAAAGCTGTGCTCCTATTTCCAACTTACATCAGGAGGCAATAAGCTATTGAACTGCAATGCATTATAAAGCATCATTCACTTAGTTTCCATTAAATTCTATCCTGCAGATGTTCCTAGAACACAACAGACATTTCCAGAACAGCAAGGCACTGTGTTAAGTGACGCAAGGAAGGTAAAAAGGAATTGTCTAAGTGATAGATTTAGGCAATTTGAAGGACTCCGGTGGAGACCCACTCGGGGTTCAGGGTCCCTGCCCCGGACCCTGCCCTGTAACTTACTGGCTGTGTGGCCTTCACCATGCTACTCAATTTTTTTAAGCTTTTATTTCTACTGTGCAAAGGGAGAATGACAGATCTCATCGGGCAGGGTTGTGGTGAGGGGAGAGCTCAGCTAGGCAGGACGCCTAGAACTGCAGGTGGTCGATCATGGCAGGCCGATGTCAGGTGTGGTGGAAGATGCCCAGTTCTCCAGCATGATTGGAGGGCACAGCCCTGGCACAGGTGCCCTCCATCCCTGCTGGGCACACAGGACACTTCCGTTGAAGTCCCTCTGCCCCGGCCTGGAGGCGCCAGCTGGATGGGGCCATGACCCAGTGGCGGTGATTGGCAGGGGCACTGCCCCCTGACCTGGGCTGCTTGGAAGGTGGGGACCTTCCTTAGCCCATCCTCTTCCTTTGCAAACCTGGAGCACGGTGTCTCCTAGAACGGCCCCCAGGGTGGGTGGGAGAGAAACGAGGAGACCGGCGGGAGAGGGCTCTGAAAAGTGCCCAGCTGCTGCTTGGGCACGGGGGATGGGTGTTCCTCCTGGAAAGGAGAAGCAGAGAACACCCCATCGAGTTGTGCACTTCCCAGTTCTGGGGATTCTTGCTCCAGATTCTGTTACAACGAGCAGGTGGAGGCACTTCCCACCCCAGGCTGCCACCTCCCTCCTCTAAGTGTGGTCCAGGGATGGCAGCCTGGACATCCCCGGGGTTTGCTAAAAGCGTGAATTCGTGGTCCCCGTGCCGCACCCGGAAAATCAGGAGCCGCCTTTCAACAAATACCCCGCTGAGTGCTGAGTGCTGTGTGCGGGACACCAGAACGTGTGCGAGGCCCAGTGTCCCGGCCTCAGGGTTCGGAGGAGTCGATGCTGCGTTGCGCTCAGTGGGGAGTTTCCCAGCGGCGACCCGGGGCGGGGGCAGAGCCAAGGGGTCTGCACACACCTGTGTGCTTCGCGGAGGAGAAGGGGGGACAGAGGGAGGGAGCGTCCTCTCGCAAGGACTGCCCACAGGCATCAAGCTGCGGGGTGCAGCTTCCGGCCAGGTGGTCACATCTCTCCTGCCACAACCCACTCGGGGGTCCCTGGGGAAACCCAGGGTGTCCAGTCGTCTCGGCCAAACCCAAAGGCGGTCCCAGATCCACCTGGCTCAGTGGGCTTCACGGAGGCATCTCCAGGGGAGATGGCCTTGGGTGCCCCATGTGTCACTTAACTGACCCTTAGGGTGGCCTGCACTGCCGGTGGCCGGGCCAGCTGTGCCTGGGGCACCTGACCTTGTGGGCCTGCGTGGCACGTCCTGTCTGCCTGGCACTTTCTTACCTGCCCACGGGGCTTCCTTCTGCCCAGAACCTTTCTCCCCTTTCCTGGCCTCAGTCCAATACTTCCTGGGGTCTCAGGCCCAACAGTGTGGGGTAAACTCACACAGGGAAGCCGAGGGTCCGAAACGGGGAAACTCGTGCTCTCCATGGGACATGTGCACAGAGGGGCGGCGATGCTGGGTGCTGCTGTGGCTCCTGGGAGCTGGCAGGTCCCCCACCCAGGCCGCAGCATAGGGATCAGTTGCTTGAATCTTCCCCAGGTCTGCCCCCGAGGAGGCTGAGCTCAGTAGAGCCTGGATCTGGGCCGAGTGCTCTGATTCCAGAGAGGCCTTGTGCCCGGCGCGGAGCCGGGGCAGAGGTGGGACAGGGTGGGGCCCGCACTGGGAACCCCCTGTGAGGGGAGCCCCCAGTGGCAGCATGTGGACCCAGAGTGCGGGCTGGGGGGGAGCGTGTGGCAGGTGGCTGGTGTGGGCCGCTCACGTCATTGTTCACCACTTGCCTGTCCATGGATTGCCCTTTGGAAGTCGGGGTTCCACAACTCCAAACGCTGGAGGGCGCCCCATGTGACCTCAGGTCTGGAGGAAAAACACACCCCTTCCTTTTCTTCCTCCTTTCCGTACTGGATTTTCCCTCCTTTAGGAGGGTGTATTTATCCACCATGACTGGTTAGGAACCAGAGGTAGTTGGGTGTCTTCCCGGTGGAACAGGGGTAGCCCTGCCAGCGGTGGGCTCCATATAAACGACTCTGTCAGGACTCCACTTTGAATGCTTTCTTGGTCTTGAGGCCCTGAAATAGAGCCGATTGGAGAGAGTTCTAAGCGTCTCCCACAAGACCTCCTTCCCCAAAGCTTTCCAAAGTGACCTCCTGCAGTCCAAGCATCCACTGTAAGGGCCATTGCCATCATGAGGAATTTGGACAACCTGCCTTTTGGGCCCCTGGCCCTTTTAAAATATGCAAACCCAGCTGCCTTAGCCTTTAGAAGTAGACAGTGGCCAGGTTCGTGATAAATACTGGCTAGTTTTAACCATGAAATACATGGGAGGTGCACCGATGCCCTTCTGAGCTGAGGAACGTCCCTGCTTCCCCAGAACACTGGCTGCAGAAGGGTTGCCAGTGGCCACACAGTTATACGTACATGCTTTGAATCAATGAAATAAATTAGTGACTTCTATATGCTTTTAAATATAAGAGAGAATTTCAGCAAACTCACCGACATTCCAAGTTTTCATAACGTGGATGTGAAAACGGAGGCTGCTTTGTGTTTGTTGAAGTAATACTAACCAGCAAAGTCAAAGCCTCGTCAGCAAAGCACAGAAGGAAGAGACACGGGCTTGGAGCTGGGTTTGGAGCCTTGCTTTCTTCCTCGCAGGAGGATTTCAGATGAGTCGCTTTACCTCTCTGAACCTCAGTTTCCTGATCCATACCGACTAATCTTAAAAGTCTCTGCTCAGCTGTGCTCCAGTAGCCTTGTTTCTTGAAGATGGTTGTATAATGATATAGCTTTTACAACGTGACGTGTGACTGTGAAAACCTTGTGTCTGATGCTCCTTTTATCTAGGGTATGGACAGATGAGTAAAAATATATCGATAAGGGGTAAAATAAATTGGGTGGCTTGAAATACTAGTGGTCAATGAGAGGGAATGGTAAGGGGTACGGGATGTATGAGTTTTCTTCTTTTTTTTTCAATTTCTTTTTTTGGAACAATGCAAATGTTCTAAAAAATGATCATGCTGATGAATATGTAAGCCATTGATTGTACACCATGTATAGAATATTTGTATGTTAAGAATGTTTGTATGCTAAGTTTTATCAATAAAAATATTTTAAAAAAAGGTCTCTGCTCAGATGAGATTAAAATAAGAATGTGCTTTGCAAGGTATAATTTTATTCTTCTATTTATTTAGGCCATTTTTTTTAAGAGGGCAAATAAACCAGGCTTTAAAAAGCAAAACAAATTCTAAATGAATGCAATCTGAATTAACGTCTCACGCAATTCAAAATGCGTCTGCAGGGTGCACGATGGTTCACTGGTGGAATGCTCGCCTTCCATGTGGGAGACCCGGGTTCCATTCCTGGACCATGCACCGAAAAAAGAAAAAAAAATGCCTCTGCGGTAGGTGGAAGAGGCGACTGGTGCAACCCCCGAGTGTGCACAGCTGCAGCCCCGGGCCAGGCGAGACTCCTCCCGGGGCTGGACTCTGTGCTCCAGCTTTCTCTTCCTCTGTCCTGCATCTGGCTGGCCCCGCACCATGCTGGGCAACTTTGGACGATTCTAGCTTCTCTGGGTCTCCATTTTCCCAGCAGCAAAGTGAATCGAAAGGACCCGAAGGTGGTGAAGGCTCCTTCCTGTTCCAATATTTTAGCCTTTTAGTTCATAGCCACCGGAAGACACTCTGAGAAAGAGCTTACTTACTTTAAAAATGCACATCTCAGGCGGCTGCCGTGGCTCAGCAGGCAGAGCTCCGACCTGCCGTGCTGGAGGTCTGGAGTTCGATCCCTGGTGCCTCCTGCCCATATGCAAATTAAAAAAAAAAATGCACATCTCCCCTCACTTAGAATTGATTTCTTCCTCCCTTGAGCTGGTACAGAATTTTCCTTGAGCGTCTGTTGGAGTAGGTGTGGTACTGTGTTGTGTTTCCTTGCTGGTAGGAAAGAGAACTCTTAGTTATTTCTTTATATCTTCTGCAGACCCCAGCCCATAACTGGCACAGCGTAATGTTCAGGAAATGTTTGTTGAATTAGAAACCCACCAGTCAGCGGGTCAGCTCCTTCATAAACTATTCTACGAAATGCCACCAAAAGGGTGACTGAGAAAACGATGGAGAACCATGGAAAAACGAGCATGGCTTGGACTCAATGCAAACAGCGAGATGGACCATACATTCTGATAAAACAGTAGAACACCTGCATCTGTGGTGAGAGGTAATTCTTTATTCAGTTTGTGTGTGTCTAGCGGTGTCCTAAGCACGTCAAACATGTATCTCACTTACTCTTCACAAAATTCCTATGAGGAATGGAATATCCTTTCATTAAAGAAGTTGTGGGTTTATAGAACAATCAGGCATGACATAAGGATTCCTATATGCCACCCTATTAGTAACACCGTGCAGTGGTGTGGTGCATGGGCTCCAGTCGACAGAGGCATGCTTTTACAGTTGTATTATTAATTACAGTCCATGACTTATCTTAAGGCTCCCTGTGTCATGCAGTCATGTTTTTTTTTAAATTTTTATTCTTGTAACATATATGCAATTTAACACTTCCTTCTTAAAACACATTCAAATGCACAATTGAGTGCTGCTCATTATGTGCACGAGGTTGTGCCATCACCACCACCCATCACCAAAACTAAGGATGTAATATTATTATCCCCATTTCACAGAAGAGAACATTGAAGCCCAGGGAAGTTAAGTAACTTGCCTGGGGTCACACAGCCAGCAGACGGCAGAGCTGGCCACACCCCGAGCTACCCCTGCGGGGCAGGTACATCAGGTGTTCTACAATGAAGAATTCAATCTTCACAGCACCCTTCAGAGGGGGTTCTTTTTTACCTCATTCCACTCTATCTAAGACCCAGAGACCCAGAGTGGGACTCGGAAGCCGGAACTTGCTCTCCTTCAGGGACAGATGATGACAGGTCAGGAACTGAGGCGGCTGAGGTGGACCCTCCTGCCAGCACTCTGACCTCAGAACCGCCGCTCGAAGCTGCGTGTGACCTGGGACAAGTTGCTTGGCTGCTCTGTGCCTCAGTTTCTTTATCCGAGAAGAGGGGACAACGCCAGAGAGCAGTGAGTGCCCGAGGAAAGGCCGGCAGAGGGGCGGGAGGAAGGATGCAAGGTCTCAGCACATGGAGAAGGGCTGAGAGGCTTCACAGGACAGAAAAGCCGAGCGGCTGGCGTATGGGGGCAAGGACAGCAGTGGAGAGGGGAGTCCTGCCCAGGCCCTGCTCTTCACTGCTGCGCAAGGAGCCGAACGGGTTAACAAAGCATGGGCTATGCATCGTATCTGGTTTCTGAAATTGTCCTTCTGCTATGAAATTAGTAAACACTTTAAAGATTTTTTTTTTTTTAATTTGCATATGGGCAGGAGGCACCAGGGATCGAACTCCAGACCTCCAGCACGGCAGGTCGGAGCTCTGCCTGCTGAGCCACGGCAGCCGCCCTAAACACTTTAAATGACACTTACTTGTGGAATGAAAGAAGGAAGTTGATTTCTGAAAGCGGTTCACTCACTGTGGAATCTGAAATGCATATTTTTGTCACTGGTCAGAGAACTGTGCGCTCTCATCAGGCAGTGCTTGATATCATCACGATTATCATATTAATGCAATGATTAAAAATCCCTTTCACCATTGGTTATCGGTTTGCACAGGCCTTTTACAAACTGTAACCCCCATTTATATATAAAGAAGGAAAGTCAGTTAATGAGCAGAGAGCTGGGTACTGTCAGCTGGTGCTCTGATGTGTTAATTGCAAATCATTCTCATCTTATTATTAAAGAACAACTTCTGCCAGGCGGTGAGCCTAACTGTAAATGCCATATGCACTTGGAAATTCATCTCACTGCGTTTATTGTGAGCACTCTCCCAATTCCGACTTCGACGGCGGTTTCGTAAGCACCTGCTCTGTCGCCTGCGTGGTCGATTTTATGGGTGAGGAAGAAACAGCAGGTGAGACTGCCTTGCTCCCTGTTGAGACTCCTGCAGTGCAGCTGAGTGGACGGTGCCATGTGAACCTTTGAGCAGCTTACCTTAGAACTGAATAGCACTTTCTCTATGAAGTAGCGATAGTAACAGAAGCAGGATGACATGGCAACCAAGCCTAGCACGCTGGAGACAGCCTGGGTTCAGTGGTGATGTGAACACCTACCTGCTGTGTGACCTCAGACTTGTGACCTAACCTCTCTGTGCCTCAGTTCCCCTTCTGTAAAATGAAGGTGATAATAGGACCTGCTGCGTGAGTTTGCTCTGAAGATTCAATTGGTGAATAGGTGACGAGCTCAGAGTGGTGCCTGGAAAGTGGCACACACTAACCATTAAGTGAATGAGGAGGGGATGTCCTTTGCACAGTATTGTTCTCAAAGTTAAATGAAATGGCAGATTCAATTACCTAGCCCAGGACCTTATATAGAATAGACATTCAATTAGTGTCGTTTCCTTCTTTCTTTTCTTTCTGGGTTTCTCTTTCTCTCCTTTCAAAGTACTATTCCAAGACCACTTCCTGCCCACTGGGCAGAGGAATTGGACAGCAGTGGTTCCCAAAGGTTGCAGCACATTAGACTCACTGGGGGACTCTCAAAATACTTTAAAATACTCTCAAAATACTTTAAGGCCACACCGGAGACCAGTGAACTCATACAGGCTGGGGCGGGACCCAGGCATTAACAACTTTCAAAGCTCTCAGGTGTTTGCAACGTGTCACCAAGTTGGGAGTCCAGTGGTATGTAGAACATTAGGGTTCCAGCCTGCTGGGAGGAGCTGGAAATGCCCAGGGAGCCTTGCTTGGGGGAGGCCTTTTTATCAGCTCATAGCAGCTGTCTCCTCAGCTTGAGGGATTTCAATGCTAAAGGCACAGCTTCAACAGGCCGCCACTGGCCCCTGCTGTGTGTGACGCAGAGGCGGCATTTCCGAACCACACAGGCAAGGCCTGACCTCATGGAGCTTACACTGGAATGCAGAGGAGATGGCCGCACAGGGGAAGGAACAAACGCTGTGCTACAGAGAAGATGGCCTAGCTCGGATTGAGGGCCTGGGGTGGGGGGCAGGCTCAGGAGGAGTTTCTGGAAAGCCGGTGCTTGCATTGAGCCAACTGTGGGATGTCACCAGTAATGTGAAAAGGGGTCCAGGAGGGGAGGAAGAGCCATGCGGGGGCAAGGGACAGAGAGCGTCCCGTGAGCAAGGAGGACGGGGCCTGCAGGGACCTGGGCTTACAGGGAGGGGCGTTTAGAGAGGCGGAGGGTTTATGGCAGGTAGTGGGAAGCCACCGGAGACTTGGATGCAGGGAAGAGAAGATGATCTGGTTTACCAAAAACAAACAACAAAGGACCCCTATTGAGTGGAAGATGGAGGTGGTGGATGGAAAAGTGGACACAAGGACAGCACTTAGGAGGCCGCAGGTGCCGTCCAGCCAGAGGTGACCGGGATGAGAAGTGTGTCAGAGAGACAGCCACTAAAACCTGATGTTGGATGGGCCCTGCAGGGTACAGGATGGCAAGAAAGAGCAGAATCAAAACAATCCCAGGCATTTGACCTGAATAACAGGCTTCTGTGTCAGATAGAGAAGAATGTGGGAAGGGGAGAGGGAGGGGGAGGGAGGGAGAGAACGGGGCAGCACGTCATCGGTGTTTGGGGACATTTAAATCTGGTCCTAGCTGAGTCCATCTTTCCTGCGGCTTTTTCTCAACATACCCGCCCTTGAGCCCTTTGGCCCAGCTGCCCTTCCCCACGCACCCCTTTCCCTCCTGGGCACGAGGCGTGTGGGACGCTCTTCTGGACCATGTCTTCTGTCTGCTTGCTCCGGGCACCATGGCGCTGGCAGTGCGGCCAGGCCGTGGGGGGACGGAGGGTGGGCAAGGACCCCGTGCTCCCATGGGGATGCTCAGCCCGCCCAGAGCCCGGGCACTCCTCTGGCTGAGGACAATTTGGGGGCAGCTGTGATGTCACCTTGAAATGTCCACAAATACTATTCCCAATGCCAAGCTGGGAATAGCACCTGGGAACAGGCAGAGTTCATGGTTATTCCAACCGGGCTTTTTTCTCCCCATTTCTCTGGAAGCAGAGCAGTGATGAGCTGCCCCAGCAAACCCGTCTCCACAATCTTAAAGCTGAGATTTCAATTTCTCTTCCAACAAGGCATCAGTAGAAAGAGCCCTAGGCTGGGAGTCCAGCTGCCTGACTCTGTGGCCTCGGGCGGGACACAAAAGCTTTGTGAGCCACGGTTCCTCCAGGTCTGCACCGAAGGGGTTGGTGTGGCTGCTGGGGAAGCTTCCACAAAGGTTAACAGTGTAGCGTCGTTACTGCGGACTCACATTCACATGAAAGAAGTGGGTTATGGCATTTAACTCCCTTTTGAAATGCTAGATCCCTCCCTTCTGTGAGTTTGCAGAATGAGTCGGTACCCAGGCAATCTTGGAGGAGAGCAATGAAATTTTGAAAATGATGATGAACTCATGGATTTTTTTGTATGTCACACGTGTCAGTCCTTTGGTTTTCTTTTCTTTTCCACAATCAAGTTGTGTTATTTTGGCCAGTGGTGATCATTCAATCTGACTCTTGTGTCTGTTTTTTTTTTTTAATTTATTTTGTATTATCAAACCAGAACAACATACAAATACGAACCTTCTTAGCATACAAACACTCCGTGTATGGTGCACAATCAGTGGCTCACAATATCGTCACATAGTAGTATATTCATCACCATGGTCCTTTTTTAGAACATTGGCATCACTCCAGAAAAAGAAATAAAAAGAAAAAAGAAAAACTCATACATGCTATACCCCTTACCCCTCCCTCTCATTGACCACTAGTATTTCCACCTACTCAATAGATTCTAACCTTTATTCCCCTTATTTTTTTTCTATACCCCTTGTTCTGGTTTACTAGGTGCTGGAATGCAATATACCAGAAACGGAATGACTTTTAAAAAGGGGAATTTTATAAGTTGCTAGTTTACAATGCTAAGGCCGAGAAAATGTCCCAATTAAAACAAGTCTATAGAAGTGTCCAATCTAAGGCATCCAGGAAGAGATACCTTGGTTCAAGAAAGCCGAAGAAGTTCAAGGTTTCTTTCTCACCTGGAAGGGCACATGGCGAACATGGTCAGGGTTTCTCCCTCATCTGGAAGGGCATATGGTGTAGACGGCATCATCTGCTAGCTTCTTCTCCTGGCTTCCTGTTTCACGAAGCTCCCCGGGAAGCATTTCCCGTCTTCATCTTCAAAGGCCGCTGGCTGGTGGATTCTGCTTCTTGTGGCTATGTCTTTCTGCTCTGCTCTCTCTGAATCTCTCATTCTCCAAAACGTTTCCTCTTTTATAGGACTCCAGAAACTTATCAAGACCCACCCAAGTGGGTAGAGACATGTCGTCACCTAATCCAGTTTAACAACCACTCTTGACCAAATCATCATCCAGGGAGATGATCTGATTACAGCCTCAAACATACAGTATTGAATAGGGATTATTCTACCTTTATGAAATGGGATTTTGATTAAAACATGGCTTTTCTAGGGGACATACATCCTTTCAAACCAGCACACCCCTTATCCTGTGTCTTTTTGAACAACCCCTGTAATCTTCGCAAGTTCTCTTGCTTTCTGATGAAGCCTGATGTCATCCAACAACAATCCCAAGGACATAGATACGATTATTATTCCCATTTTACAGATGACTAAACTGAGGCTTGCCCAAGGTCACAAAGCCAATAAAGTAGGGCCTGGGATTTGACCTCTGCCACCTGCCTCCAAACACTTAACCGCTACACCACATGGTCTGTTTGAAGAGATGGGATCAACAGAAGGAATAATCAGCTTGCGTCTTTTGATTGCGTCTTTTGAAACGCTGATTGAGTTGCAATCCTCTGCCGAGTCTGTGAGAGGAACAGGATGGGCTCTCTGTCCTCAGGGAGCTGACACTCCTTCGTGGCCCTGGGGGTGGAAGGACTCCTGTGCGGGCTGCAGTGTGTGGAAGAGGATGAGCTGGCGCTGGCCTCAGACGGCGGGTCTAAGCTCTTGTCCAGGAAGGAGCGTTCCAGGAAGACCACCATGAGCCAAGGCCCGGAGGCAGGGACCCGCTTGGCAGGGGGGTGGCACATGCCTTTGTGGTTTCAAATCACTGGGACTCCAAGAGGGAGGGTCAGGGATTGAGGGTGTTTGTAAAGGGCCCTTCGGAGGGCAAAAGTGTTTCTGTTCTGCATTGGAGGGCAGGGCTGGTGGGGCTGGTGGTGGGGCGAGATTCTCCCCCAAATGCTCTTCCACCTTGTATTTGTTATTAAACTGCCCCAAACAGATGGACACAGTGGCCCGTTTTGCATGGAGTTAGAGTGGTGCGTGCTTAATGCAGCACATTTCCGGGTCATGTTTTATTGGCCTCTGTACCCTCAATGAGCGCCGTGCGGGTTTGTCTTAATAAGTTTTTAAAAATCGAGATAAAATTTCCTTCTAAAACCTGCATGCCCTGTGATGGGATAATTCTGTTATGCATTCCTGAGAATCTATTGAAAGAAATAATCAAGGATGCAGACAATACTTTATGCCAAAGATGCTCTTCACAGCATTATTCATACCAATCAAAATTAGAACCAACGTACAGGTGAGTGACTAAGCGTGCTATGACCCCTCCTGCTGATCTAGATGGTTCCGTGCCGTGAAAGCCGACGCGGACTCATGCCTCATGTTGGGGAATAGCGTCTAACAGCATGAGACTGTTCTCAGGACAGATTAGTTCAAAACATTCAGAACATGAAATGATAGAAACAAAACAGCCCTAACTATGTCATCAAAATGAGGGTGGCTCCGTGGCAGAGTTCTCGCTGCCATGCTGGAGACCTGGGTTCGTTTCCCGGTGCCTGCCCTTGCAAAAAAAAAAAAAAAAAAAAAAAAATGCACAGAAGAAAGTGTAGCAAAAACTACACCAAGCTGCCAGCAAGTGCTTGTCTCTGGGTGGGTGCAAGTTTCTTCTATGCTCTGAGATGGGCGTGCCTTACTTTTACCATAAAGGCCACGTACAGGACCTTCATTGCACCCCTTTAGGTCCTGACTCAACATTTAGTGAGTTAAAGTTGAATGTTTGTTCTCTCCCTAAAACAGAGCAGGAAAGTACGAAGGGTGGTGGGTGCCCTGGCAGAGACGAACAGGGGACGTCCTGGTAGGACAATCTGGGGGGCAGAGGGGAGGTTGTGGGGTGGGAGAGAGGGTGGGCTAAGGCAGGAGTTCCACTTCGGCGCTCCCTGCAGAGGTAGCTGGGCCCAGGCCGGTGGGGGCCCCGGCTTTACGGGGATTGTCTGGGGGTGGGGGGTGGGAGCAGGTCAGGCTGCCCTGGCCTCGGCCGTGTCCTCAGCCCAGGTTCGAGGGGGGGGTCAGCACCCCCCTCCTCCCCCCGCCAGCTCCCCACCCCAGCGGGCGCTTTGTTCCCTGCCCAGCCGCCGCAGCGTGCCCACTCAGGGGGAAAGGCCGGGGCTCATTTCCTCACTCTAATGGCTCTGTTCTCTTGCAGCCCAGAAGCACTTTGTCACTGCGACCCCAGAGGTTATTCTGGCCGTTTGATCTCGCCGACCTCACGCTGGGCACCCCCCCGACCCGCCACCCAGAGGGTGTGTCCCAAGAAGGCGGCCTGACCTAGGGGGGCTGGGAGAGAAGCAGGGCAGGCCTCCCCCCGCAGAGCCCTCGCTCGTCCCCAAAACGCAGGAGCCTGAGGGCCTAGGGACAGCTTTCCCCCAGGAAAAGAGTATGGGTTATGGACAGGCGTCTTTCAAATCAGCACGAGGTGTTAGAAGCACTGGGAAGGAATTTGGAGAGTTTTATAAAACGGTCTGAAGGATCCATTTATTTGCTCATTTTTTCCATACGAATGTGAATTGAAGCCGCTATTTCTACTAGGCCGCTATTTCGCTGTTAGGACTGGCTCCTGCCCCTGATGGACTCCGGTCTGGGGTGGGAGTGGATATTGGGGGGCCATCACGACCCCCCAGGAAGGGTGAGACAGGGAGACCCTCCCACACGTTGAATTCCACAGATAGGAGGCTCAGGGCCTTCAGGGGAGGGAGAACTTATTGAGCAGATGTAAGAGGCTCCCAGCAGCACTTTTTTTTTAAAACTGATGTTTGTAGCAGCTTTATTATAATAGCTTGTAAAGGAAAAAATTCAATGTCCATGAAAAAGTTGGCTAAGCCATGTGGTACGTCTGTACAATGGAACACTACTCACTAATAAAAAGGAACAAGTTACCGATTCATGTAATTACACGGTTGACTGTCCAAAACATTATGTTACTTCCAGTGAAAATAGCAGAAAAAGCAACTCTGAAATTATGTCCCTCTATAAAAGCAACAAAAAAGCTGGCAAAAGCTGTCAGAAGGGAATAAATGTTTTGTTAAAAAAAAAAAAAAAGCTGTCAGAAGCAACTATTCCAAAACTTTGGAGATTAACCAAAGACTTGAAGAAATCCGAGGCTTCCTCAAGGAATACAACTGAACCCCAGTAAGAAGGGCAGTCCTAGCGGTGTTTTAACTTACCCCAGGCCCGCTTCCCACTCCTCAGTTCTTGAAAATAGTCAACAGCACTCCTGGTACTGGAGTGAGAAGGATGGACCTCATTTGTAAAGAATTGTGATTATTTCTTTTGACCTGCAGGATAGCTCTTTGGAAAACGAGCTCAAGAGGTTTGTTATTTTGCCTGACTTAGAACTGGCCCAGTGCTGACACCACTAGCTAAGGGGTGTTTGCTGAAAACATCTTCAGGCAAATGTTTTTGTTTTTGCAGCTGGAGGCAATGGGTAACAGTCAGGACAAACAATATATTAACCAAAAAGCTTGGGAGAAAAGATGCTTACGATGCTTTGACAACCCTGAATAGTCCTGAGAATCTAGACATCCACCTATCTGCCAAGGGCTGTGTGCATGCTGAAGAAAGACTTGAGAAGGCCCTGAGCTCTCTCCTGAGGTTGACCTCGAGTCTCCTCAGCAGCACATTTACTGGGCAATATCGTACAGCCCAAAAGGACCATGCATTTCCTTCAAAGTGAGTAATTGCAACTCAGATGCCGGCCAACAATTTTGAGGCAACTGCACTGAAGCATTATACAACAAGCTAAACGTGGTCTTTTCTGTGTGCTCTAGGAAGCCAGATGCCCTGTATTGGTGTTTGTCTCTCTGCCTCTTCAGGAAATCTGGGCACACCCATTGGCAGCCAGCCAGAGCTGTCTTTGCACTGTGCCAGCAATTTAGGAATCTCCATTGTGTCCCTCTATGGCAGGGTGGAGTCTATTATCAATCTTAGTTATCTCATTTTTAGCCCAGATTTTACCCAAAAGGTAAACTGATGTTCTTTTTCTAGTTCATTCATTCATTCATTTGCAATAAAAAATGCATGCACTGTTCCATCAACGAAGCATGGTCATTTATTCATTCAACAAGTGTGCTGGATGCTCGGAACTGTTAGGGTTCAGAAGCTCTAAAAATGAACACAGGCTGGCCACTGCCTCGGAGAAAATTATTTTAGTGAGGTCACTGCTGGTGCCACCTGGAACTGTGGTAGGAGGTACACGACATTTTGGGGGAACTCTCGGGAAGACCCTGGTCTTATCCGAGGGTGTTTGGGGGAGGCGAAGGCTTTGCTGGACATAGGCGACATTGGATCTGCTTCTGGACAAGGGAGGGGACGTGTATCTGAGATCAGAAGGGAGGTGGGCTAAGGGGGAGGCAGCACAGGACCTGAGGCTAGCCCCAGCGCAGATTCTGCCCTGACTTCCAAAGGGCCCCTCAGGCATGGGGACTGACCCCCTGCTGTGTCCTGGGGATGGTCCCAGCTCTGACTACCACCTCCGGCTATTAAATCTGCACCTGCTTCTCTCACATAGAACCCAGTTTTGTCGGTTCTAAAATACTCTAGGAATGCGCACAAAAACCTCACAGTCCTCTGAAAAGACTTGCATTGTCTGCATAGATATTTCTCGAGAACGGTGGCTGGCTTCAAACAGCCCAGTGTTCGGTTGGGTGCCCCCTACCCCCGGCCCCTTGGATGTGTGGATAGATGCTTCTGGATGGGCCGTCTGGATCTGAGGCAGAAAGATAATGATTGGCCTTTCTCATAAGGAAAAACTAATGACTAGGAGGAATCCAGCGTAATTGCACAGCTAGGCTAGCATCGCGGCACGCATCGCTTCCTGACAAAGACGTCCCCGTTAGCCTGCAGCCGCTCGGAGGGGACACGGGGGTGGATGGTTCTGACCCCTCCTGCCCTCCCACTCTGCTGCCTGCCCCTGGCCGATGGCCCTGGGGATAAGAGAACCTGCTCGTCCCCCTTAGCCTCCCTGTCCGTGGGCCCAGCACAGAGGGCAGTGGGCTCTGACAGAGAGGACAGCACAGAGCAGGGCCTGGATGTCTGCGTGGCCTTCTCACGAGGAGACACGGCCAGGGGTCAACGTGAGCCTACCGCAGGCAGGGGAGAGAGCCAGGGCCAAGGACTGAGTGGAGACTCAATGCACAGTGTCGCTGAAAGAGGACGCCATGTGCATGTGCCAGTGGGATGGGGTGCAGGGGTTGGGGGCGACTCACTTAGGGTGGGGGGTGACCCCGACAATGGGATGACAACCAGTCTGACTCCCCTGCTGGAAGGAGAAGAGGTTGCCCAAAGTGGTTGTCAAGTTTTCTTCTTATTTTGACACTTTGTGGTAGGATGTTTAAAAGATATTTAAATATTTATAGCACTGTTATCATACCCTTTGGCCTAGTCTTTCCGCTTTAAGCACTTTTCCTGGAGGAAATCGATCCATAAACCATGAGCCAGGATGTTCATTACAGCATTGTTTACAATGAGGGGAGACTGGGAAACACCGAAAGCTCCAACAATAGGGGATTCATTATGTAAACTGTGTCACATCCTCACGATAGGGTTTTATATGGTAATTGAAAGGATGTTTACAAAGACTGTATAAAAACACACCCCAGAGGTTCTGATGATGACCTCCTGCTCTACTGAGTCCAAGCCAGTCCCCAGCACTGACCCGGAGGAAGTGACACACGTGGCCAACGGGGTTTTTCTAAAATGGGCAAAAGGCCCTAATTTCTGCCTTTAAACTTCTTGGGAAATAGTGAGAGGCTGAGTCATTTCATGGCAGAGTCGGACCTTGCCTTCAGAAGGTGGGCTCCAATTCTGCACCCTTCTGGAATCCCGTCCACTGAAGCCCCAGGAGGTGGCATTGAGGTTTAAGTGAGATCTGACTGCCTGGGGGAGGGGCTTGTGCTCGTGGGATCCTCAGCTCGTCTGCACCCTGAGTGAGCGGCCTCCTCTTTGCTTGTGAGAGGTGTCCCGGGTGGTGGTTTCCCGGGTGGTGGTTTCCCTGGTGGTGAGTGCCCGCTGTGGCCGCCCCAGTTTTAACCTGGTCATTGGCTAATGACATGGCTTAGCTGGCAGTGCTCCTTCTGCTGGGGGCAGCGAACCAGTCCCACAGCAGACGTGGCTCTGCTGATGTCCCGCCCGGACACCAAGGGGAAGACAGAGCGGGTGGCCGGCCACTCCACCCCGTCTGGGGTGTGTAAGGGCAGGGGACCAGGGGCAAAGCCAGGTCTTAGGGGGGCTGGCATGGCTCCTGGGGTGGCGAGCTGGTGTGAGCCCTGCCTGCCCGCAGCTGTTTCAGTGGGTGGTAAAGGCAAAGCCTCATCACTGTCGTCAAACGGGGATCTCACTGTGGCTGGTGCTGTGCCTCCTGCCCAGATGGCTCTGAGGAGAAGACCCACTGAGCTGGAGGATTTAGGATTTGTGGGGTTACCGGTAGAGGGTCTTCCAGAAGGACCGATCTGATGCCTGCTTTTCCTTTATATTCCTTTATTTCAGCCCCAGATTTTCAGATCCCTGAAGGGACACAGACATCATGCTTTGAAAAGATGGATGGTCTTAGGGGACCATGAGCAGTGCATGTCTGGGTAATAGGGCTAGAAGGGATCGGGTGCGGGGTTCTCAGAAGTGAGGCTGGGCAGACGCAAAACCAAGCAGGAAGACAGCTGACCAGAGAGACCCAAGAGAACAAGCAACCAAACCGGCCCTTGCTGTCCTCAGGGATTTGGTTTCCATCCCCTTTTTGTGCTTTTTTTTTTTTGGTGCATGGTCCGGGAATCGAACCCGGCTCTCCCACATGGAAGGCGAGCATTCTACCACACTTTTTGTGTATTAAGTTAACGATAGTGTGGCTGTGTAGTAGAAGGCAAGGGTGGAGAGGTTCTCCAATCGATGAGGTGGCGTGAGTGAGGCTTGGAGGAAGGAATGCATGGGGACACTGGGGGGGCCTCCAGAGCCATTTTCAACCCAAATGGGTCTGCCCTCCATCCTGAGACCGCAGCTCCCAGAAAGGGCATCCAGCGTGGCCCTTGGAGGACCGCTTGGTTGTGACTGGGTCCTAAGCCTTCTGTCCTGCCCACTGCAGGTGGGTTTATGAAGCCCTACTTCTGCTTTACTGCTCCCAACACCACCACAACCCTCTTGGGGGAGGGGTCACTGGAATCAGGCTCAACTGAGGAAGGTGAATTGGGAACAGCTACAGCATGGAATCCCAATGGTACATGTCTCATTGCCTGCCCGTGCTGTCCCATGCTTTCCTGCCCAGTACTGTCCTGTGAAGTGAGCCCTGACCCCTTCCCACCCAGGCTCCGTCACTATGGAAAGGGCCCTGGTGTGTCAGAGCCACAGTTTCACAGATGGGGAAACTGAGGCCCCGCGGGGGAAGCGGCATACCTTTACTAGGCCCAGAAAGTTCTAGAACCAGCCACCAGAGCCCCTGTCTCCTGGGGCTCTAGACCGGTTCCTCCCTCTGTGCCACCCTCATGGCAGAGCCCGAGGGTGTTCCTGCCTCCTGTGCAACTGGAGGATTTATTATAGCCGGGATTTTGTTTCAAGCCTTTAATATGATTAGCAAACATCAAATATCAAAAGCTTATCTGGTAAACACCTCCCTTCCATGCCAGGGAGGTTATGGCCGGCTTCGGATTGAAGTCGAGTCACATTTCAAAACAGATGCAATTTCAAGGGGCCCCTGCCCACCCCATCTGCCGCCTGTGATCCCCCGTGTGCAGCAAACGGCATTGTCGGGGGCGCGGCTGTAAAACATCAGGCCCCGGCCCCGGGATCCGCTGACAGCGCCAACAGCTTTCCGGGGATTTTAAAAGTGCAGCCAAGCACTGCGCGTCGGTGGGCAGCCTGCCGGGGCCAGGACAAGCCATCCATTTAACAGCGGGGCTTTCAAATCAAACACTTATTATCTTCGTCCAAATTCAAGTGACATGATGAGACGCTGGAGAGCTGGAGGAGGGAGGCCGGACAAGAGGGTGTGGAGAGGGGACCCCGAGCATTTGTAAAATAAGAGATGGTGCCCCCAAATCTCGCTGTTTAGCTCAAGGGAAGCACACGCCCCACCCTTGCCCTAGACGTGAGAGTAAAAATAAGAAAAGGCAATCGTCTGTCCCATCTGTGAGTAGAGGTGGAATGGATGCACCGCCTTCTCCGCACGTGTCTTCCTGGGGCTGGTGGAGCCTCTGGCTCAGCCACTGTCCCTTGCTGGACTCTCCTGGACCCCAGGTCGGGCTTGCCCTGTGGCCTTTGGGCAGGTCAGCCCTACTGCAGGGGTGGCAGGTGTGCATCTGAGAGTGGGCATGTGCCTGTGCCACACAGACTCAGTGATTCCAGTGCCTGCCCATCCCTTGCTGTGGCTCCCTCCCAGTCCTGCCCAGGGGGAAGCAGGGGACACTCTACCGGGAGGGCCTCGCACTTGTCACGGTGCCATGGTCAAGAGCTTTGAGGGACCCACCCCCGCTGGTCCTGGTGGTAGCTCCGGAGCCTGCTGGCTCCTGGCAGGGGGCAGGGCGTGCCACACTGGGGCCGCAGCTGCCGTGGAGAGCTGCAGGAGCTCAGGCAGCGGGAGACACTGTTTGCAGCCGCTGGGTCTGGGCGATATCCCTCCCAGGTGGAGGTCTGAAGCTTCCAAAGTGGCAGGCATGGGTGCGCTCAGAGTCCTCGAAGCGGAGGACGGGGCTGGGGGTGACCCAGAGGGAGAAGTCGCCAAGTCCTTTTGCCTGAAATGGGGGATGCCAAGCTCGCTTCTCACGGTGGGGTTCACCTGGCCGGTCTCACCTGCCATGGGGTGGGCTCTACTCGGAGTGCCTGGGGCCTCAGTGGGCGCAGGTGGGGGGGGGCGGGAAGGGCCCTGCTATGGGATAGCAGAGGCGGGAGGGGTGGGGGAGGCTCGAAGCCCCTCTCAGCAGAGGCCACCACGCCCAGCAGCTCCCGGGACTGAGACCACTGCAGGGCCCCGTCCTCACCTCCCAGTGGGGACCATGGTTTTCCTTTGATTTGAGTTTTAATTGCTATCGTAGGGATACATACAAATTACATGCAGAATTCTGCAAGCGTTCTAGTAAAACCCACCGGTGCCTCCCATCCCTTCCTTCCTTTTTCCCCAGAGGCAACGATGTTTAACGGTTAGTTGGTTCATGGAGATTTCCCCCAGCTCTTTGAGGGGCATATTATTGTTTGTTTGTCTCTTTTAATTTTTTTTATTGTAGAAATTACAGGTTTACAGAATAATCATGCAGAAAAAATAGAGTTCTCGTGTACTTTTCCACACATTTTCTCCTATTATTGACACTTTGCATTAGTGTGGAATCTTTTTTACAACTGATGGAACAATATTGTAATTGTACTACCAACCATAGTTCCTAGTATGCATTAGGGTTCACTGTGCTGTATAGTCCTATGTTGCCTGTTTGTTTTTTTAAAAATAACTTTTTTTCTAGTAAGGTAATATGATTGCTTCTTGATGCGGCAGCCTCAGGAGTGGTCTACTGGCTCCTTGCTGTGGGAGGGAATCAGCCTCCCTTGCCTGCCTGCT
>PVIY010020418.1:0-44094 GCA_004026745.1 Myrmecophaga tridactyla | reverse complement strand
TATACAATCAGTAATTCTTAATATTATCACATAGTTGCATATTCATCATTTCTTAGAACATTTGCATCGATTTAGAAAAAGAAATAAAAAGACATCAGAAAAAGAAATAAAACAATAATAGAGAAAAAAAGATTATACATACCATACCCCTTACCCCTTGCTTTCATTTATCACTAGCATTTCAAACTAAATTTATTTTGACATTTGTTAAAATGTCAAATTTTAACATGTTTAAAATGTGAATGTGAATGTTTTAAAATGTTTAAAATGTGAATGTGAAAACCTTGTGTCTGATGCTCCTTTCAGCTACTATATCAACAAAAGAGTAGAACATATGGAATAAAAATAAATAATAGAGGGAAAAAATTATATTTTTTTAGACATAAAATTAAATCAACTTGACTCTTATTGATTGGATGAGAGTTTGTCCATCTTAAAGGGATGGGTTTAGGGCAGGTAGGCTTCTTATTGTATTGTGTCTTGATGGGTGAACACTGGGTGCTGGACTCCAGATATGAGAAAAGCTACATTTTTAAAGCTGCACGTTAAAGAAAGCCATTGGCAGTCTCTATTTCAGTCCTGCTCCAGGTATGGGCAGAAGCAGGATTGACTGAGAAGCACAGTAACAACTCAGGCAGTGGAGACAGGTCACTGAAGGTTGACTCTTCCCCAAGAAAAGGGGGGGGTAGGGCCCAGCACAAATGGCAGCTGTTATTTAAATAATTTAGATCCCAGGGGCTGGGATACCAGCAACAGTTTCAACTCCCCCAAAACTAGCATGTAGCATTTGTATTAGTCACACATTGGCAGGGGCTGGAGTGTGGCTGCTTGAAAGACACTCTAATTTTTCCAGTAAGCAAGGAACAGGATGCTGAAGAGTGGTTCTTCTCTAAGTAAAGGGAGGCTTTGACTATTATTTAGGGAATTCAAACACCAGGTCCTGGGAAAGTAGGAAGAGATTCAATCTGCTTTCTGTCAGCCTCTGGTTCAACCTCACCCACAGCCTTGGGGCTGGTCAGCTGAGAATTAAAGGCACAGTATCATCTTAAGCATGTGGGGAAGAAAGTGGACTGAAGAGCACCTTCTGTTGGGCAGATGGAAAAGGACAGAAACAGGAGACCTCACAGAAAATATCGACATCCTGCTGGATCTCCTCTCTGGGTAACCGTGGTACTACTCTACACCTCCTTCATGAGTCCAGAAACTGTTTTTTTCTGGGAAAACTGACTCATTTAAATCCTCTCTGGGGTACTCCCCTTCCAGAATCAGCCCTCCAGGTAAAAGTCACTAGAGATAATGAAAAGAGTGTTAAAAACATATAGAGGAAAATAAAAGACAAAAGAACATATCAATATTCCCTAAGGAGGCAGAGGGAAGAGAAAGCCTATTCCTGGGAATGAAACAATTGCACAAATAAGGCAATCTCAAAAATCATTCAGTGCTGAATCATTAAATTGATCTCTCTTTTGGTCTCTGGTATTTTAGAGCAGCTAGGAGTCAAAATCTAAAATTGTGGAATTGTGAACCATGTCAAAGTCTGGGATATGTTCTACAACTTACTGTGGTGCTGTGCTTTGAAATTTAGAGCTTTTTTGTATATATGTTATTTTTAACAAAAAAAAGGAAAAACATTGATTGTGATGATAAAAAATATTTAAGCCCTCTAGCCACCTATATTCTGGAGCAGCTAGAAGGAAAACTATGAGAGGATCGTATGGTAGCCCATGACAAACTCTGGGATCTGTCCTGTAACCACTTGTTGAGGAGTGCTTTGAAAACTATCACTTTTTATTTCTTTGCTTTGTATATATGTTATACTATACAATAAAAAAAGTAAAAAATAATCACATGGAACTAAATATGTGCACCCAAATAAATGCATATAACAGTGGTGAAATCTAAATCAAATTGTATCCATGTCAATTTCCTCATTGTGATAATGTCCTAATTATGCAGAATGTTTCCATTGGGGGAAACCAGGTGGAGGGTATAAGAGATCTCTCTGTATTATTTCCTACAACTGCATGTGATCTACAATTATCTAAACCCAAAAATATGTTTAAAATGTGTACTGCAAAAAAATGTATACTGCAGTGAAATTATTCTGTATGGCACTGTAATGATGGGTACATGACATCATTAATTCATCTTTATCAAAACCCATAGAACTGTACAAGACAATTCGTGAACCCCAATGTAAACATTAATTAATAATAATAAATCAATATTGGTTCAATTGTAACAAATGCATGACACTAAAGCAAGGCAGGGTCACATTAACTATAGGAGAAACTGTGTGGAATGGAAGGGAGATTATATATGCAAACCCTCAGTAATTTCTGGGCAACTTTTCTGTAAATCTAAAACTGTTCTAAAACATAATATTCTAAAAAAATAATGTTCTAAAAAATAAAGTCTGTCAAAAATTCTTTAAAAAAAAGTAGATGTGGAGTGAAAAAAAATCATTCAATATATTCAGGGCAAGAGTTAGATAAATAGGAGCCAAAAAAAATTTAATTAGCTATACATGAACTACTCTAAAGCTCTAGAATAAGTTGAACCAAGTGTTAAAGAAGAGTTAGAGCACAAAACCAATCAACAAGAAAATCCTCAGCAAGAGGTAGAAAATGACATCTGAAATAAACTAACCAAGAAAATCAGATGTCTTGACACAAGAAAAAAATCACATATAAGGAAATCCTGATAAGACTAAGTGAGGATTTCGCATCAGAAACCATGGAGGTGAGAGAGCACAGGTATGATGTATTTGAAGATACTGAAAGAGAAAACTGCAAGCCAAGAATAGTATTTGCAGCAAAACTGTCTTTCAAAATGAGGGTGGGAGGGTGGTGCAATGGTGGCTCAGTGGCAGAACTCTCACCTGCCATGCCAGAGATCTGGGTTCAATTCCTGATGCCTGGCCATGCAAAAAAACAATGAGAGGGGAAGAAATAAATAAATAGTATCTCTTAAAATTGAATACTTTTGCACATCAAAGCCCTTTGTCAGGAAAGTAAAAATGCAGCCTCCTCAATGGAAGACAATATCTGAAAAACACATACTGGATGAGGGTTTAATGTCCAGAATGAGGGAGAATTTAAAACATTTACAGATAAACAGAATATGAGAGTTTGTTAACAAGAGACTTGTCCTACAAGAAACACTACACAGAGTGCCAAATGCTGATAGGAAAAGATAGGAGAGATTTAGAGGTGAGAATATAAATGAAGAGTATCAGTAAGGGTAAAAAGGTAAATTGTGAAGGTAATAGGGTAAAAAGAGAGAAAAAATAAGATATGACATGTAAAATACAATGGATAAAATGGTTGTAAACCCTGTCTTTAAGTAATAACATTGAATGTTAATGGATTAAGCTCCCCAATCAAAAGACATAGACTGGCAAAATGGATAAAAACATATGATCCATTTATATGCTGTCTGAAAAGACTAATTTTAGACCTAAGGACATAAATAGGTTGAAAGTAAAAGGTTAGGAAAAAGATATTCTATGTAAACAGCAACAAGAAAATAGCAGAGGTGTCTATACTAATAGCAGACAAGTAGTCATTAAATGAAAAACAGTTAAAAGAGTCAAAGAAAATGATGAATTTGCAACTATGTGATGATATTGAGAAGTACTGATTATATATGTAGAACAGAATATGTTAATGTTTTTGTTTTTGTTCTTAATTTTTTTAATTAATAAATAAATAAATTTAAAAAAGAGTCAAAGAAGGACATTATATTTTAATAAGTGGGTCAATCCACCAAAGAAGAAATAATAATCATAAATATTTATGCATCTAGAAAAATATTTATGCACCTAGCCAGGGTGTCCCAAAACACATGAGGCAAACATGGGCAACACTGAAGGGAGAAATAGATATCTCAACAATAGTTGGAGACTTCAATATACCACTCTCATCGATGGAGATGACATCTAGATAGAGGACCAATAAGGAAACAGAGATCTTAAATAATATGACAAATAAGCCATAGTAATCAGATATTTACAGAACAATACACCCCACAACAGCAAGATATGCATTTTTCTCAAGTGTTCATGAATCATTCTCCAGGATAGACCACATATTGGGTCACATAATTGGTCTCAATAAATTTTAAAAGATTGAAATTATACAAAATACTTTCTATGATCCTAATGGAATGAAGCTGGAAATCAACAACAGGTCAAGGACTGGAAAATTCACAAATTTATTATGGAGTCTATACAACACACCATTAAACAAATAGTGGGTCAAAAGAGAAATTATAGTTTCCTGTTTGGGGCTAGTCTTGCTGAGAAGCTTGCTGGAAGCTGGTCATATGGAACTCTGGCCGGGAAGCTGTTCCAGGGAAGCAAGTTACTGCACCTATGAAGCCAGAACCAAGGCCTAGGTGCCTGCCCCATGCTGGATGTGGAGTGCATGTCCCAGTAACAGGCCAGGGGCTTCTACTAGTATGATTATTGACATTTCAGAACTTGAAAGCAATCTTGAAGCTAGCACCCAAATTCCCAGTGTGGAATCCTGGTGCTGTAAGGAGCAGAACCACCTTTTTTCTCCAAGAATTGTGGTTGTTTTTTTGACCTATGTTTGGGCACTTTGAAGGAGTAATGCAAAGAGGTTCCCCTTATTTTGCCTGATTTGTAACTGTCCCAAAATAGAGCTGACTGCCTGAGAGGCATTTTTCAAAAATATTTAAAACATATGCATTAGCCACTGCCACCAGGGGCAAGAAATAACAGTTGAGACAAACAGTAGACAGCAAAAAGTCTGGGAAGAAAGGTTAGGGATTTTAAAACTTTGAAGAATAAGAGTTTTTAAAAGCTCCCAACTTAACTACTGTGAATCTAAAGACCATAGGCATGCCCAGAATGGAGCACATTGCTAAGTAAAGAACTAAGAGAAGGACCTAAGTCTTCACTTTGACTGACCTTCCAGCTCTGTACAAGTAGCAAGTGAAGTTTAAGTCAGGGTTGGAAACTGCCCAGCTAAGCACTTAAGGAGTGCCAAAACATACAGAGTGCAGTGGCAAGGACTGGAAGGTTTTTATTGTTGTTGTTGTTGTTTTTTAGTTTCAAGTGTTTAAAGGAAACTGTAAAATCACTAGTTGACTATTAAGCTAACCAGCCAGAGACTTCAGTGGCCACACAAAACAAAAAATACAGACATTATACTATTAGTTCAGAAAAGTCACTAAACAAACAGTAGCCACTACAACAGACAGCAACAAAAAACTGAGGGGTCAGAAGACTTGGATTCCAGAGTTAACCCATTTTTAATATTTGGAAGGTCTTGTTTTCAACAATGAATTACAGAGCAAACAGTCAAGTATAGGGTATACACTGTAAAAAAATAAAATAGAAACTCATCCTGCAAAACCCCAGGAATCAGAATATGGTATATATGGAATTATATACTCTGATATTGTAAATATGCTCAAAGAACTACAGAAAGTATTGGAAAATGGGTTAGAGTAAATCAGAGAAATGCCAAGAGAATACTACAAAGAGTTGAAATCACACATAGTAGAACTGGTGAAGAGAAACAAAGCACTAATAAAACTAATTAATTCATTGAAGAGGAGCAGCAAATTTGAGCCAACAGAAAATAAAGAAACCTGAATTTAGATCATTGATATTGCCCAATCTGAGAAAGAAAAAGAATGAAGAAAAGTGAAGAGAGCCTAAGAAACTCGTGGGACACCATCAAGCATGCCAATATACATATAATAGGAGTCCCAGAAGGAGAAGAGAGGGTTATCAGGGCCAAAATAATATTTGAAGAAATAGTGGCTGAAAATTTCCTCAACTTGATGAAAAACATGAATCCACACATCCAAAGTAGCTCTACAAATACCAAATAAGTTAAACTCAGAGACATATTATAATCAAACTGTCAAAAGTCAAAGATAAAAAGAGAATTCCAAAAGCAACAAGAGAGAAGCTCTTGTTATGTACAAGGGCACCTCAATAAGACCAACAGCTGAGTTGTCATCAGGAACTATGGAGACCAGAAGTCAGTGGAGTGGCATATTTAAAATTTTGAAAGAAAACAACTGTCAATCAAGACTATTATAGCCAGAAAGACTATCATTCAAAAATGAAGGAGAATTTAGCATATTCCCAGGCCAACAAAAATTGAGAGAATTTGTTGCTAGTAAACCTGCCCTCCAAAATATGCTAAAAGGAATCCTTCAGCCTGAAGAGAAAGGACACTAGAGAGTAACTTGAGTCTAAATAAATAAAATATAGTGGTACAGTTAGCTGTATATGTAAACAGAGAGCTCAGTATAAATGTATTTCTTGTAAGCACTTCTTTTTTCCTATGTTATTTAAAGGATAGCTACAAAATAAGTGTCATTGGATGTACAACATATAAAGAGGTGATTTGTTAAAATGACAGGAAGGGTGGGGAACAGATTCATATAGGAGCAGCTCTTATATAACTGTAAGACATCAATGGAGGAATTAAGCAAAAAATAATATGACCTAGAAAACAAATAGCAAATGGCAACCTAACTCCTTCCTCATCAACAATTGCATTAGATGAATATTGGTTAAGTTACAATTAAAAGGCAGAGATTGGCAGAGCAGATAAAGAAAACCATAAGTCAACTATTACTGTGTACAAGGGCCTCACTTTAGAATCAAAGACACAAATGTGATGAAAGTGAAAGAATGAAAAAAGACATTTGATGCAAACATTAACCAAAGGAACTGGAGTGGCCATACTAATATCAGACAAGATAGACTTTTAGGCAAAAGTTGCTAAATGAGATAAAGTACATTGTATATTGATAAAAGGGTCAACCCATCAAAAAGTTATAACAATAAAATGTTATAACAATTATAAATGTACCTATCAGCATACATGAAGCAAAAATGATAGGCAAAGGGGAAATAACAGTTGTGGTTGGAGTCTTCAACTCCCAACTTTCTGTTGGATAGAACTGAATGTAAGATAAATTAAGAAGTAGAAGATTTGAATAATACATAAAGCAACTACAGCTAACAAAGAACACTCCATCCAACCACACCAGAATATACATTCTTTTCAAGTGCATATGCAACATTCTAGCTAGACCATGTTAGACCACAAAATGTTTCAATAAGTTTTAAAATATTGAAATCCTACAAAGTATTATCTCTGAACACAATGGAATGAAATTAAAAATCAATAGAAGGAAAATTGAGAAATACGTGGAAGTTAACAAAATATACTCTTAAGCAGTGGATCAAAGAAGTTAGTACATGCTTGCAGGTTAATGGAAATAAAAACAAAACATGCCAAAACTAATGGAATGGAGCAAAAGCAATATTCAGGGAAATTTGTAGCTATGCCTACATCAAAGGATGCTCTCAAATCAATAACCAGACCTTACACCTTGATGAATTAGAAAAAGAAGAGTAACCCAAAGCCAGCAGAAGAAAGTAAAGTTTAGATTGGAGATAAGTAAAATAAGAAAATAGTAGACTCAAGGAAACCAAAAGTTGGTTCTTTAAAAGATCAATAAAATTGGCAAACTTTAGGTAGACTGACCAAGAACAAAAGAACATGCAAATTACAAAATCAGAGGTAAAATGGGAACATTACTTCTAACATTTACAGGAATAAAAAAAGAATATAAGAGAATACTATAACAATTGTATTCCATCAAATTAGATAATTTAGATGAAATGGATAAAGTCCTAGAAGCAAACTGCCAAAACTGACTCAAGAACAATTAGAAAATATGAATATGTCTAAAACAGATAATAAAAACCCTTCCAACAGTGAAAAGGTTCAAGACCAGAAGGCTTCACTGGGAGTCCATAAAAAAAAATCATTCTTTCTCAGACTCTGCCAAAAAATAGAGAAGGAAATGCTTCCTAACATGTTCTATAAGGCCCATATAACCCAATGCCAAAGACAGCACGAGAAAAGAAAACTATTGACCAGTGTTGCTAACAAGAACACATGCAAAATTCTCAACAGAATGCTAGGAAATGCAATCCAGCAGCATATTGAAAGGTTTATTATACCGCAAGACTAAGTAATTCCAATCTGAAATATATATCCAGGAAAACTGAAAAGAAAGTCATACACAAATATTTATAGCAGCATTTTTCACAATAGTCAGAAAATGGAAACAATCAAGATGTACATCGACTAATGAAGGGATGAATGAAGTATGTCATACACATACAAATGGATATTATTCAACCATAAATAGGAATAATTTACTGATACATGCTACATGCAACATGTAACCTTGAAAACATCATGTAATGTTAAAGAAACTAGCTACAAAAGGTTACATGTAGGATTCCATTTATATGAATTGTCCAGAATAAGCAAATCAATAACCACTGAAAACAAATTAGTAATTGTCAGGCGCTGGGGAAAGTGGTAATGGGGCTTGATTGGTTGATGGATATGGGGTTCTTTTTTGGGCCGATGAAAATGTTTTGTAATTAGATAGTGATGGTTGTACAACATTGAGAATGTGCTGGAAGTCACTGAATTATATACTTTAAAGTAGTTAAAATGGTATGTTATATGAATTTTACCTCTTTCAATAAAAAGAAATTATTCTCAATAAAAGAAATTTCAGAAGAAATTAATAAACATCTCAAAGCAAATGAAAATAAGAACACAATATATCAAAATTTATGGGAAGTAGAGAAGGCAGTGCTGATAGGGAAATTTACTGCCTTAAATGTTTATATTAGAAGAGAAGTAATTCCTGACCCATGCACTAAAAACAAAAAAATGTAAGAGCAAAAATCAGTGACTTCTAGAAGCTACCGCTGCCTGGTTGTGATGCCACATGGAAGCTGAAGCCATACATTCACGCACGCGTGGCTCATCTGGCCAGCCGATCACCTCAGAGTAACCCAAAGCCAGCAAAAGAAAGTTGGTGCGCCCAGGCCAGCACCAACAACTCAGTTGCCAGCAGCAGCCCCACCATCTGCAGTTGGATCACCTGCTGCTGCACCCCCGAAGCCAGGTCTGATGGCCCAGATGGCAACCACTGTAGCTGGCGTGGCTGTAGGCTCTGCTGTTGGGCACACTCTGGGTCGTGCCATCACCAGGGGGTGGCAGGAGCAATGCCAAGCCTTCAAGTCCTGACATCACTTACCGGGAACCTCAGGGAGACCAGCCAGCATATCATCAGCAGCAGCAGCAGTTTGGCCCTTGCCACTATGAGATGAAACAGTTTTCGGAGTGTGCCCAGAATCAGGGTGGCTTTAAGCTTCATGAGGGTTCCAGCAAGGTGCTGAGGCAGTGCAGATTTGCAAATGGAATAGCCTATTAAAGAAGTTGAAAATGAAGAAATGGAAAATATGATCTAATGATCAAGTTAATTTAGCATAAAACTATAATTGATAATGAAAGCATAAAGTGTAAAATCACCATTTAAACCTCTCTATCATTAAAAGTGTCCTTGCTTCAGAATCACAAAAGGAGAGGATGTTCTTACTGTATAGAAGAGTTCACTGAGATGGTGCAGAGTTTGGGGCTGGACAAATGTTTGTGTGGCCTCCTTAAGCCAGCTGCTATAATGTTATTACCTGTGGCTAATTAGGATAAAGTGATTTTCTTAAAAAAAAAAAACAATGACAACTCCACATCTGGAGGAAATAACAAAGGAACAGAAAACTAAACCCAAAGTAAAAAAAGATGGAAAGAAAAAACAAAGATTAGAGCAAAAATAAATTAAATTAAGAAAGAAACCATAGAGAGAATCAAACCAAACAGAATTTGGTTCATTGAGAAAATCAATAAAATTGATGGACCTTTAGCTAGAATACCAAAGAAAGAAGAGCAAACATGCAAAAAATAAAATCATAAATAGAAGGAGGACATTACTATTGACCACAAAGAAATAAAAATATAAAATAATATGAAGCTCAAACATATGCCAACAGATTAGGCAACCTAGTTGAAAGGGACAATTCCTAGAAACACATGAACAATGTATACTCACTCTAGAAGAAATATTAGGCCCTAACAAAGCAATCACAAGAAAAAAGATGGAATCAATCATCAAAAACCTCTCAAAAGAAAGAAAAGTACAAGACCAGGTGGCTGCATAGATGAATTCTAGCAACCACTTGAAGAAAAATCAGTACCAATTCTGCTCAAATTACCTAACTCATTCAGTGAAGCCAACATCACCTTAATACTGAAACAAGACAAAAACAATACAAGAAAGAAAATTACAAACAAATCTCTCTAATGAATGTCAATGCAAAAATCCTCCCACCAAAATAATTGCAAAATGAATCCAGCAGCACATTAAAAGAAATATACAACGTGATCATATGGGTCTTATCCAAGTTAGGCAAGCATGGTTCAATCAAGAAAATCATTCAATGTGAAACACCACATTGTTTAACAGAAGGTAAAAAAATATGATCATCTCAATTGATGCAGAAAAGACATTTGACAAAATCAAAAATCTTTTCTTTATAAAAAACACTTCAAAAGATCGGAATAAATGAAAACTTCTTCAACATGATAAAGGATATATATCAAAAAGCCACAGCTAACATCATGTTCAATAGGGAAATACTGAATGCCTTCCCTCTAGGATCTGGAATGAGAAAATAATGCCCACTGGAACCATTGTTATTCACCATTGTGCTGGAAGTTCTGGCTCAAGCAATTAGGCAAGAAAAAGAAATAAAAGTCATCCACATTGGAAAGAAGAACTAATACTTCCACTGTTTGCAGAAGACATGATCCTAAAGTAGAAAGTGCTGAAAAATCTACAACAAAACTACTAGAGCTAATAAACAAATTTGGCAAAGTGGAAGGATAGAAGATCGACCTGGGGAAATCAGTAGTGTTTCTGAACACTGGTAAGGAGCAATCTGAGGAAGAAACAAGGAAAAACTTCAATTTATGAAAGTGACTGAAAGAATAAAATATCTAGGAATAAATTGAAGAATATAAAGGACCTATTCACAGAAAACTGGAAAATATTGCTAAAATAAATCAAGAGAGACCTAAGTAAATGGAGGGGTATACCATGTTCATGGACTGAAAGACTAAATATAGTTAAGATGACAATTCTACCCAAATTGATTGTATAGTCTCACTAATCAATCACAATATACAATGTGAGAGATTGTATAGTCTCACATTGATGTTATGAACTAACATCAATGACTGACCTTTGAGAGTTAAAGTTAAGAACACAGTTTATCAGGAGACAGAAAAGGGTAGAGATTGGGCATTTGGTGCTGAAGGAATACAGATTGTACACACAGACTGATTGTAAAAATTCAGAAATGGATAGCACCATAATACTGGATGGTAACACAATAATGTAAGTACACTGAAGGAAGCTGAATGTGAGCATGGTTGAGTGAGAAGAGCTGGAGGCTTGTGTGAAACCAAAAGGAAAGATAAGAGGATAAAGAGTGATACAGTATAACTTAGAAATGCTTAGCATGGACAATGATGGTGATTAAATGTACAAATATAAAAATATTTTTGCATGAGGGAAAACAAATGAATGCCAATATTGCAAGATGTTGAAAATGGATGGTACACAAGAAAAAAGTACAATGAATGCAAGCTAGGGTCTATAGTCAACAGTAACTTTGTAATTTGCTTCCACTGAATGTGACAAAGACAATATGCCAAAACTAAATGTCAACAAGTAGGGTGGTATGGGGGAGGGTTATGGATACTTTGTGGAAGAGAAGAAAATGTCTACATATAGATTATGGTACTGTAGCCATACCATATGTCTGCATATTTAGGCTGGATTGTTTCCTGTGTGCATAAAAGTGTTGAAAAAGGAATAGAGAGAAAAAGGTGCTAGAGAAATGTGGAGAAAGAGATATACCTATTCACTGTCGGTAGGGAAATGAGAGGTGCAGCCCCTCAGAGGGCAGTGTGGTGGTTCCACAAGAGGCTAGGGGTGGGTTTGCCATATGATCCTGAAACCCCACTGCTCAGTATATACCTGGAAGAACTGAATGTGGGGACATGAATAGACATTTGCACACTGGTGTTTCTGACAGCACTGTTCATGATCCACAATGAATGGAAGTGGCCTAAAGGTTCAAGGACTGAGGAATGGAAGGGGGAACTGTGGTGTATACATACAATGGACTACTGAGTCATCACAAGAAAGAATAGGGACTCTGTGTTGAATAAAATGTCAGAAACAAAAAGATAAATAGTAATTCACAAATCTGAGTGGCAGTATGCTTTTAAGAGGAAGGCTAGCTTCATGCATGTTCACTGGAATGAAAGCTAGAGAATAAAACCTGGGACTATATAACGTAGCAAAACCTAGAGTGGACAATGATGGTGGTTAATTTTATAAATATAAGAAAGTTCTTACTAGAACTAGAACAAATATATGCCACTATTATAAAATATTAGCAATAGGGGGGTATATGAGAAAAACTATAATTAATGCAAACTAAGGTCTACAGTTAACAGTAACATTGTAATATTCTCTCTTTAATTGTAATGAAGGCACTATACCTAAGCTAAATGTCAATAATAGGATATAAGAACTATGAGATTTTTTCAAAAAAAAATGAGAATGTTCTCATATTGCCTGTGGTGGTGAATGTATAATTATGTGATTATACCAGGAGCAATTGATTGAATACTTATGGGTTATATGGTGTGTGAACAAAACTGTTTTCTTAAAAAAAGATACCATTTGTTAATTCTACCTTTCCTGATAATTGAGGATTATAGGGACAGTGATATTTTGGTTACCGGATAATACCTTACAAAGTTCCTTCATTACAGCTCAAATAAGCTTGGAGCCTCTATCATTTGAGAAACTTTCAGGAATTTCCCAGGTACTGATAATGAAGTCTAATAGGTTTTTTTTCCTTTTTTTTTCTTTTAGCTATTGTGAGGGCAGTAACCTTGTTACAAAGAAAGGTCTCTAAACATCTGGAAAATGGACAAATAATAATATGGGCATATTTATATCCCAGAGAAGGGGGTAGCTGTATAAAATCAATTTGAAGTAGTCCAAAAGGGCCCAGTCAAAGTGTTTGACTCTGCCTCACCTTTACAACTTACCAGGGTCATGTTAACTGACAGGAGAACATAATTTGTGTATTTGCCTTGCTTCTCATTTAAAGTCCTTTTTTTTCCTGTTTGGTGAAAATGAAACTCTGACCTGGAGTTTACTACAAGAACTTTCAGAGAAGCATAAGATTAAAAGAATATAACTGACAAGGAAATGTGTTTGTTTTTGTTTAATGTAGTAGTTTTTATAGAATAACTGAAATTATTCTGTTATCTAATATCATGGAGATCAGTACCAGGACATATCATGCACAGTTGGGATACTGTGAAATCCCTAGGAACTTTATATATTCTGTAACTATTTATATTAATAAAATTTTCCCATAAAAATTTAACCAATAGAAGGTTAGAAAATGCCTTTTAATTTGACAACACTTCACATGCAACTCATAACATATCAAATGAAAATTATTTCTAGCACTTCTCTTTTTATAAAGTGAAAGAATAAGTCCTTTGTGATTTTCCTGTGGTCCTCTGGAAAATCCCAAACACAGTTTGAATAAAAAAGATAACCTTTAAGTTTTGATTTTGAGAAGTCAAAGTGTCAAAAATTGTCAAGAGGTTTGAATACCTGGCTAAATAGGCTCATAGGTCACTAAGAAACAGTAGTTAGTTACCTACTTAACCTAAGTGACAATAAAAGATTTTGAAAGTAAATATAGAAAGTAACATGATTGTAAAAAGAAAAACACAGTTCTTTTAAGACTAAGAAGACTTGTTCTCTTAAACAATAAAGAATGATAAGGTCAGTATAAATAGCAATGAGGATATTATTCTAAGATGACATAGAATCTTTGTCTTTTAGGCAAATAACTCAGATGTTTAATAAAATCTTTTTATAGACTCATTAAGATCAGATCAATAATCCAAGAAATTTCCAGCATTTTAACAGAGAAATAAATAAATTTTAGTTTTGCATGAATATACTGTTTAGTTTAAACTAAATTAAAAATTCTTATAAATAAGCCTTTAAAAGCCTAGTCTGCATTGACCATGACAAAATTCATTTCTACAAACCTTATATCACTTTCTATATCCATTCAAGTTTTGTACTACATGTTTCTGTTTCTCATTCTGTAACACCCAGTCAAATTACTTTAGGACAAACTACTCCTTTTCCTTAACCAAAATCTATTCTGCACACCTTACATACTTAAATTCCCAAAATTGTCTTCAATATGACATCCTGCAAAACACAATAATTTTTGAATAAGAGTTTGTTAGAACAATAATTCAATTTTGTTAAACAAAATTCACATTTTTACCATCTTAAATACCTAGTACATATAATCCTAGCATATTTGATCAATAAACCTGAATAAGTAGAATACAATTGTATGTTTGTATTGCACTTAACATTGATAATACAGAAGATACAGCTGTTTTAATTAAAAAGATTTTTTTAAAGAATATAACAATGAATACAAACATTCTTAACATATGATCATTCTGTTCTACATATATAATCAGTAATTCACAATATCATCACATAGTAGCATATTCATCATGATCATTTCTTAGAACATTTGCATGAATTCAGAAAAAGAAATAAAAAGACAACTGAAAAAGATTCATACATACCATACCCCTTACCCCTCCCTTTCTTGATCACTAGCATTTCAATCTAAATTTAACATTTATTCCCCCTATTATTTATTTTTATTCAGTATGTTTTACTCATCTGTTGATAAGGTAGATAAAAGGAGCATCAGACACAAGGTTTTCACAATCACACAGTCACACTGTGAAAGCTATATCATTACACAATCATCTTCATAGCTGTTTTTATTTAATTTATAATATTAAACTAGTCTTATTTCCCAATGGTTTACCTAGATTATGTGTACTTGAATTCTTAAAACACTTGTAATTAATTTTAAGAATACTTTTTATATTGGATGTATTCCATGTTTGGTTTCTTTAATTTCTGGGTCTTTAGGAGTATTAATTTATGTATAAGCATTTATTTATTTTTAAGCAATTAAAATAGAGCACTTTTAAATATTTTTATTTGTTAATTTGGTATTACCATCCAGTAGGAAAATATACATCAAACAGACTGTCAGACACGAGTCGAGAGCTTATAGCTTCATTTTAAAAAGTTTTCAACTATGAGTCAAAAACAAAAACACAGGAATATACAAATACAAAACACAGTAGTTTATATAAAAGAGTTGGTTTTCTCTTTTTGCTCCACTTTTATATTCCACAATAATTTTTGTTCCTGGAACAAGCTGAAGTTATTTATTTAATAGGAGGACGAAAGCTTTTCCATCATAAGTTGTGGGAGGAATCTTTTAAGATTTTCTTTGCCCTCACATGTAATCTTACAGACACTTTGCTCTATTGCTCAGGCCTATTTGACTCTCAGATTATTGCTTCAGGGCTGACAGAGTCATGAATTTTGGAATTGCTTGGGGTGCTGACAGAGAGACCTGGTTCCTAGACATGGGCAGAGCCCAGAAGATGTTGTCATGTGCCCTCCTATGTGATGCTAAGCAAGCCAGAACTTGGAGAGAGCCAAGGAAAGCCAGCAGATGAAAACCAGCCCCCAAGAGAAGCCAAGTTAGGAACCCTCACAGGAAACAGAGGCTGAAAGCAATGGAGGCCAGGAGCAAGGGACCAGCAGATGCCTGCTATATGCCTTCCCAGTTGACAGAGGTGTTGCAGATGGCATCTTGAGTGAAGGTAACCTCTTGTTGGTGTCTTAATTTGGACATTTTCATTTTCTTAGAAATGTAAACTTGCAATTTAACAAATTACCCTTTTAAAAGTCATTCTGTTTTGGTATTACATCTTGGCAGCTTTAGCAAGCTAATACATGGGTCTGGAAATTGGACAGCAGACACCAAAGGGTCTTCCATCCATACCTCACTTTGCCAGTTGCCATAGTTTACATACCCAGAGCTATGTAGGGACTCTTCTATATCTCACAGGGGCCCTCCACACTTGTGAAAGACAAACCAGAGTCCAGTTTGCAGGCTATGGCATTTTATTCATGACACCAATGTTTTGCTGCAAAAAAGGAAACTAGAACAGACATAACTTCAAGGTTCTTGGGATGGCAAAGGACTTTTATAAACACAAAAAGGATATTAAGTTGACTCTTATTGTTTTGATGAGGGTTTGTCCATCTTATAGGGGCAGGTTTAGGGCAGGTAAATTTTATTACCACTTTATTTTATGGTGGGTCAAAGGTAATGAACTAGCAACCTGATTGGCTATCTGGGACAGCTGCCTTGGTGGGGATTTGGAATTTCAAAAAAAGAAACTCAAGAGGACATATTTTTGTTTGGTTTTGAGGGGCACCCAGGCTTTTCTCCATAGAATTTAATCAAGCACTATAAAGGTAAAAATAATGCTTATTTCTCTTTATATACCTCACAATGGCCTGAATATAACTGGTGCATATTTCTTTTTGCTACTTATTTTTAATGATCCGTGGAGCCTCAGAGAACTCTAGAACTTTGCTATTTCCTCAGTCCCAACTTCATTATTTCCATAAGATTCCAGGAAAGTCATTGGATCAAATAAGGTACTCTCATTATTTCTGTTCTCTGAACACTACCACATTTCTTGGTGAATGATTTTCCCATGGTGTCCACTTTTACTAGAAGGGGATATTTGTAATTGTTTTGTACTTCACAAAGATAACACTTGCAAAAAAAATTCCAGATTTTGGAACTGGTAGGCATGACTACACAAAAATGAACAATTAGAATCAAGATTTCAGATAGGCCAAAGATAGGTACCATTGTGTTAAATGGACAAAATTTGAAGGACGTGACAATTTATAAAGATATGTCTTATCAAAAATGTCAAATCTCAAAAAAAATAAAAAAATAAAATAAAATAAAATAAATGTCAAATCTCTGCCCTGAAACAGACCACTGTGTGCCTTTCCCAGGCAAGCTGGGCAACCAGAAAACAGTACTTTGTAGTTTGACTTGAGGCAACGCCTTTGCTGAAATCAAGCTATAGTTTCCACAGAAATCCTTTACTGTCTGATGAGAAGAGGCATGAGCAAATTTAAGCAGAGCAAGTTGGTCAAAATAAGGTTAGATGAAAGAACTTAAATAGCCCAAAGACAATCCATTCAGTTGTGTTTTGACTTGTCACTGTGGAAAAGAAGAAGGAGGTGGTGGAGGGGATTTCCTTCTTACTGTTCCTAATGTTTAATTGAGAAACCACAGGGGTAAAAATCACAGGAGAGTACAGGCTTGGTATCAGTTAAACATTTCTTGACACTGAAAACTTTATAGACAAAGGAATGGCCTCCAGAATGATATGACCACATCATTTAGGGCATTTCCACATGGATTGTGCAATATTTTTGAAGATTAAACATAGAAAGCTGGCAAGAAGAGGAACAGTACTAGCCTCTAAATGTTTCCTCTCTCTCCAACTGGTGTCTCACCCATGTGATCATGTTCAGGTTTTTATTGTTTTATTGAAACACATATTTGAGAGACCAGCTAGAAAACAAAAGGAGAATTTGCCTTGGTAAGCTTTGGCTCTTTAGTAAATGATATGTGGTAAAATGAAGATAGAAAAAATTGTGACATGAATTTCTTGTGCCAGATGGAGACAACTGGCATGGAATTTGTTAGTAGGGAGCCAGTTAGTTTTAGCAAACAAAACAATGGCAGAGTAGGAAGAGTAACGGTAGAAAAGGAATATCTTTAACAGGAAATTTTGTGACTCATTGAAATGGGTTCCTTTAAAGGGTAAGCCATTCTGTTTCGTAATGTTTCCATAGTGTCTCCACAGAATCTTATTTGGGGCCCAGGAATTAGGAGTTTTTGGATGAAATAGTCAAATAGCCAGGGGGTCTTCAGCTTTACCCTGCCCATATCCAGTCCATTTAGAAGAGAACTTATAAATAGGACTTTAGAGATTACTTACTCAAACCTACTTATCCTCTTTTTCTTTATCTATCTATCTATCTATCTATATATTTTTTTTTTCTTTTTTAGAAAGGTTGTGGGTTTACCTCCTTACCTTATTTGATAGATGGAAATATTTCAATCTAGGGTGGTGGAGGGATTTATCAAAGGTAATATTTTCTAGAAAAGGAACTAGAAATGAGTATCCAATTCCCAGGCCATTGTTCCTTCTACCAACTAATGGTGTCCCACCTTTCCTATTAGAGCCTGTCCAATTCTATGTCCTTAGCACTCAGGCTCCCATTCCAAGTAGAACATATCACACAGAACTTTCTCTTCCTTATTGCTTTATTGAACATGCTCATCCTTAGTCTTCTCCCATCATTGTCAGAACTCTTCTCTCTGCTAAGGAACAAATAATGGAACCATATTAATTTGTTCATGATTATTCATTTGTTACCTCTCAAGTGTATATATATATTGTAATGGCATCCCTTACCCAAAATACAGTCTGTTGTGATAGAAATTTCAGTTACTAAAGTAGGCTTCTGGGAGATATTTTGGGTAGGAATTTTTTCCTAGTATTTTTAAAATCATATCATATATGTGACTACTTACTCTGCCTAAGCAAGGATTTGCCCTTTGTTTATCTAATTTCAGGGTATAAAACATGTTCTGTTACCAACTAGACTGACAGTTAATTTTGTATTCCAGTTTACTGTGGTCTTATAGTTAGGACCCTAGTCCTTAATCATAAACTAAGTCTTTAAAGATAATTTCAGTGATTTACCAGGACATTGGATCTGCATAATACATAAATCATAGTGAGAAGAAATCCTACCGATAGGGGTTCTGCAAAGACAACGCTACCAAAAGGACATTTTGCAGTTTTATTTCTCTTTTATTTCTGCTTTTAATAATAAATTGGCCATTGGTCACTGGAGAGCAGTTTCAATCACTCAGAAAGGTTCCAATCTTTCTACAGGAAGGCCTATCTTTTGAGTCCTTTTCCCCATTGCAAATATTCTTAAATAACAGATTGTTTTTTTGTTTCTTTTGCAGCTAATGTCCTTGATCCATTAGATGAATCTGTTCTTTTTTTTCTGCAAAACTTAACCCGTAAACATTTTGAAGTGTAGTAGGTTGTCTGATATTCCCCTTATCTTATTAGAATTGTTTAATTTTTTGAGCTGCCAAGTCAGGCTGACAAAAAATGTGGCATGCACTTATGTATTCAAAAGTGATTGCTGTCTTTCTTTACTGTTACAAAAATTGCAGCTGGGGAGATTCTCCACCTCCATCCCCAGCATATTCTGGTTTATGGTAAGAGAGGATTTTTTTAATAATGACCACATCCTAGAGTGGGTCTCTCTCTGGTCAAATGGTATATGTCCGACTTTTGAAAGACATTTTTCTTTTTGGTGTGCTGCACTTTGAGGAAGGAGAGCCCATAAACCAAAGGCTCTGTTATGGAAAGAGAAGCCAAGGTCACAAAAATTTACCTGAAAGAAGTAATAGGATATAAAAGTAAAAAGCAAAAGAAAACATGCTGTAGACAGTTTTAGTGGGGGAAGTTAATTTAAAGTCAGAATTAGAATATTCCAGAGGGATAGAAAAAACATGTTTTCCTCCATCTCCAATAACAAGGTGAAAAGTGTCCTACACTTGAGCTTCATTGAACATAGTTTGCATGATCTTTTTTTTGTAAAATGAGAGAGAGGTTAAAAAATTAAGACAAGTTAGAACTAACAAAGAGCTAGCTAGCAGGCAGAAGACATTTGCAAGCACAGTATTGATTTCTCTTCCAAAGGTTCATTCAATTAAGTCTTCCAAGGGCTTTTTCAGCAAATATGATTTAACTCCAAAATAAGCTGGGAGGCTTTTTTTGTAATGCATTTTAAAATTACAAATAATCTAGGCTAGATTATTTTGGTCTTGTTTAAACCTATAAAATGGCAAACATTTTATACAAATTTAAGTTATTTTTCTGCTCCTTTAATTATAGATTCTTAAAAATGCAGACCTATATGTTCTATGAAGCTCCTTCATTCTTGGATTTTTCTCTGAAAGCTTTTTCTGTCATGAAAACTGATAAATTGGTGCCAAAATTGGTTCCTGTTTATGTTACAAAGATGGATATGAATTACCTTCAGAAATATTTTAGCCTGCCTGTTTCTTCAATAATTTTTTACAGAGCTCCTGAACATTTGCTGTTTACATGATTAATGATTGATTTTCAAGTTCTCTTTTCTTGGATTTTATTTTCTAATTCAATAAATAACAGTCAATCTGCAATATTTAGGACCAACAATGGGGTTTGATGGGAATGGAAAAGCCAGCTGGACATTCAGAACTTTTATGCCCTTGACTAGGGCAGGGAATAGCTGTGCTGAGGGAAATGGCAGAGTATGAGTCTATATGGTGATTTTCATTTGACAAATAATGTTCAGAAGCATAGAAAATCTAGTATTTATTTGAGAAGTCCCAGTAAATTCCTATTTTCTCAACCATGAGGAACAGGTGACCAATAAAATGGACTCTAAGTGTGTTATAGCTTCTGCAAAGATGACTTTATCCATGAAAATCTAAGACCTACTGATTATGTTATTACCACATTTGGTAACCTTAAAACAATTGAAAAATGTTTTTTTCCCACAAAAACATCTATCCTAAGTAAACCATTTAATTAAAAAGAAATAGGGTCAGTAGAATATTTTTCCATAAGTGGGGGTAAGCCAGAAGAAGTTACTCTTATTTTTTGGATATATTCCTACCCTTTCCACTGTCCAGGGGCAATTACTACTAATGCAAACTGTCTAAATACACATGGTTTTGCAGAACACCTGCTCACCCCTTCCCTACTGTTGTAAAATCAGAGCCTGCAAATGATAAACTGCTATCTGAGCAAGAAGATTGTTTCCAAGCTAATGAAAGAATTAGATGCTCTCTAGAGAAGGAGTGACAGAGGGATAGCCAGGATTTCTTCTCAGGGTTGGCCACTCTTTGGAACCCTCAGGAAGCTGACAGCTTCCACATGTTTTCTGTACTTTGTACAGTAAAAGGTCTCTGAGACAGAGCCAGGCCTAGAGCCATACACAAAGGAGATTATTAAATACATACCTCCCCTCATTGTCCCACAGCCCTGTCCCTCACCCAAGCTAGATTGGCTAAAATAAGTTGAGAAATACTTTTAAAACAATGTGAAAATGTGAATAAATATCACAAAAATGAAGTAACTAATGAAAGAAAACAGTTATTTAACTCAAGAAATTGTACTTGCTGTAAAAGTGGCAGCCATTCAGTTAACAGAATTCAGTTGTTTGGGTACAAACAATAGTCATCTGAATTTGAACCTGAAACACTGAGGAAAGTCCTTGTGATCAATCAAATTGTTCTTAATTCTAGCCTTAAGTCCATTATCTTTTACTTAATCTTTTAGGCTAGCATCTACATTCTGTATCCTCCTTCCTTCCTATCTTGGAACCCATTTCAATGACGCTCTCACTCACAAGCATTTCTCTTTCTCTTGACTCCTTCTTTCACCTCACAGCTTTGGAAATCCTTTCCAGTACTGGCTCAGAAACATGGTCCACTTTGCCTTTTCTTTTTCCCAGGGTGCTGAAGACCCACATGGGGTAAACTGCATATCCATGTTCACTGGCTGCACTACAAATACATGCTTTCTAACCTCAGTTGGATTTTCAACTCTTAACCTTAGTCCTTTTCTCATCTGTGGTTGGTTCCTTTCTCCATTCCCCACAGCAGTAACTTAAAGTTTTCATTTCTCTTCTCAAGTCCCCATTTCTGTCCTCATCACTTTGAGTAGATGACCTACATTGCTAACTGACTAAAAAAAATGTCACCTGACAATTCTCTCCTACCCTGGCATCCAAAGTCCTTGTAGTCATTTGTCTTTTTCCTTCTTTACTCCTGTGTCATTAAATTTCATTTTAATTCTTCTCGTATTTCCTCACAGCTTGCAAATTTGCTCCAGTCTCAACAATTTATATGCACAACAAAGTTTTCATCCACCTTTCTTACTGCTCAAACCAAATCTGTTTCATTCCTTTCATACCAAGCTCCTTGAATGTATAGTTAATACTTCACCTTTAATTTACTCCTCAACCCATATGTTGAACCCTAGAGTTCTACTGGGCTTGTAACAATAGAGTTACAAAACCCAATAATCTCAATGGACATAGTGATATAAACATCTCTTTAAAAAGTCTCTCTAGAGATTTAGAGGGGAAAAAGGATAAATTTCACTTGCTTTGAACTCTAGATGAGGGCATATACTGGAAAACAACTTCAGAAATGCTGAAGTGAAGTACCAGAAAAATCTCAGGTAGGAGAAGTTCATCCTGGACTGCTGGTCAGTTCCAGTTTCCTCTCCCCCTCACTCAGTCCTGCATAGCTTGGGAGACACACAGAGTAGCACGGCCTCAGAACCTTTTAACCACTGACAGACATTTAGACTGAATCACAGTAGAGAGTTAGAACTTCAAAAATATTCAGGCACAAGGACCTAAGTCCTCAGAGACTCAGAGCAGACCATTAGCCATTGAGAAGTGCTATATACAAAAAGGCCCTCAGTGTGTGTGTGTGGGACAAGACCACAATAGAGAGGCTGGTAAGAACTATTGTGATGAATCTAGTTTCAATTTGCTGGACTACCTAAAGGGAAACTGGACATTTCTGAAGTTACCCACTTTTCGGTATTAACAGCATTGCACCTTCTGGGGTGGGATACACTGACATGGAAGAAACTTGAGGCAGGAAAGTCTCACAGAGAAAAAAAGGTGATGGGAGTTTAGTTAAATGGCTGTAAGATAGTACGGGTTCCAGAGAAGAAAAATGTAAGGAAAACAGGACACAAATTGAGGGAGAGAATTTAAACAAAGTGTATGATCTGGGGAGAAAAGTCTGTACAAAAACAAACAGAACAGATGAAGATTCCTGGAGAAGGAACATCGAAATGGAAGCTCTCTCTTGGAGGTGAAAAATGCACAAAAAGTTCAACCATATAAAAATTACACCACATGTCCAGGGCAAGAATCAGTTGAAGAAAAGCTGAGAAAATCTGAAGTTAAATACAGGCTATTCTAATGATTTAGAGTAAGGTAGATCAAATGTCGAAGTAGAGCCTTAACAAAAGTCAACCAACAATAAAACCATGGACAAGTGGGGAAAAGTGACCTTTGGAATTACCCATTGTGCTGGTTTGAAAGAATTATGTACCCTGGAAAAGTCATGTTTTAATCCTTCTCCATCTCATGGAGGCAGCCTTTTATTTTAATCCTTATTCAGCACCGTAGTTTGGAAACTTGATTAGATTATCTCCATGGAGATGTGGCACACCCGATTGTGAGTATTAACCTTTGATGAGAAGGAAATGTGACTCCAACCATTCCAGGTGGATCTTCATTAGTTTACTGGAATCTTTTAAAAGAGGAAGCATTTTGGAGAGAGCAATAGAACCACAACAGAGCTGTGAGAGGGCTATGAGAACCATGACAGCCCACATGGTCAGGGACGTTTGGAGAGAAGGAAGGAAAATGCCCCCAGGGGAGCTTCATGAAACAAGAAGCCCGGAGAGAAAGGTAGCAGATGTTGCCATGTTCGCCATGTGCCTTTCCAGTCGAGAGAGAGAACTTGAACATCATCGGCCTTCTTGAACCAAGATATCTTTCCCTGGACTCCTTGTCTTAGACATTTCTATAGCCTTGCTTTAATTTGGACATTTTCAGAGCTTTAGAACTGTAAACCTGCAAATTATTAAATTCCCCTTTTTAAGAGCCATTCCATTTCAGGTACATCATATTCTGGCAGCTTGCAGACTAGAACACCCATCAAGAGAATCAGATGATTAGATATCAGCAAAATCACAAGCTAGACTAAGAAACAGGAAGATATAGCTCGGTCCTGGGGACAAATTAAGATTTCAGCAGAGACTTAGAAGTTGGTAGTGCTAATCAAAGATGTTCAAACAAATGCTCTAGGTCAATTCAAGGAGATGAAAGAAAATATGCATAGAGGGTTAAAGGATATTAAGAAGACACCATGTAAGCTTAAAAAAATTTGAAAGTATAAAAGGAAATATAAAATGATGAAAGGTATTATAGTAGAGATTTAAAATATTTTGAAGGCATAGAGCAGCTGATTTGAACAGGCAAAATAAAGAGTCAGTGAGCCAGAAGATAGGACAATTGAAATTATACAGTCAGAAGGACAGATAGAGAAGAGAATAGAAGAAAATGAGCAGTGTCTTAGGGATTTGAATGAGCATGAAACATACAAACATACAGGTCATGTCTGTTCCAGAAGGAGAAGACAAAAGGGACAGAAGAGATATTTAAGGAAAAAAATTACTGAAAACTTACCAACTCCTATGAAGAACACAAATATTCATGTCCAAGAAGTGCAATGTGCCCCAAACAAAATAAATCTTAATATATTTACTCTGAGACACATACTAATCTAAATGTGAAATGCCAAAGATAAGGAGAAAATCCTGAAGGCAGCACAGGAAAAGCAATTTATCACATATAAGGGCACTGCAATAAGTCTACATACTAATTTCTCATTAGAAGCCATGGAGGCAAGAAAGCAGTGATATCATATATTTAAGGTACTGAAAGAGAAAAACTGTGAGCCAAGAACTCTTTAAACAGCAAAACTGTCTGTCAAAAATGTTTAAAATGTTCACAGAAAGCACCAACTGAGAGAGCTCATCAACAAGAGGTCTGCCCTTCAAGAAATGCTAAAGGGAATTATGGAGGCCGAAAGGAAAGACAGGGGTGGCTTGGCACAGAATGTAGAAGTGAAGATTATCTGCACGTATAACTCAAAGTGTAAAAAAACAGACCAAAATAAAATGAAAATATGACACTTAAAAACCAAATGGTAAAATAGTTGAAGTACTGATTTACAGTATTAACATTGAATGCTAATGGATTAAACTCCCCAATCAAAAGACACAAGTTGGCAGAACAGATAAAGAAGTATGACTCAACTGTGTGTTGAGACTCACCTTAAACAGAAAGACACAAAGAGGTTGAAAGCAAAATGTTGGATAAAGATATTCACACGAACAGCAACCAAAAAAAGAACTGGAGTAACTGTACTAATTCAGACAAATTAGACTTTACATGCAAAACTGTTAAAAGAGACAAATAAGGACACTACATGTGAGTAAAAGGGACAATCCACCAAGAAGAAATAACCATAAATATTTATGCACCTAACCATGATGCCACAAATTACATGAGGAGAGGAAAACACTGGCAACATTGAAGGAAAAATAAACATCTCTACAATAACATTTAGAAATTTCAATATACCACTCTCATCAATAGAAAAAACATATAGGCAGAAAATCAATAAGGAGAAAGAAAACTTGAATAATATGATATGTGAACTAGACCTAATTGATATATAAAGAATACTGGACCCCAAAACAGCAGGATATACATTTTTCTCAAATGCATATGGATCATTCTCCAGGATACATAACAGGTTGTGCCACAAAACAAGTCTGAAGAAATTTTAAAAGATTGGAATTATACAAAGCACTTTCTCTGATCGTAGCAGATTGAATTTGGAAATTGACAAGAGGTGGAGAGCTAGATAATTCACTTATGTATGGAAGTTAAACAACACACTCTTAGACATTTCATGGGTCAAAGAAGAAATTACAAGAGAAATTATTAAATATCTCAAGTGAATGAAAATGAGAACACAACATATAAACACTTATGTTGATGCAGTGAAGGCAGATATGATGAGGAAGTTGATAACCTTAAATACATTAAAGAGGACAAAAGAACTAAAATCAAGACCTAGCTGTACACCTGGAGGAAGTAGAAAAAGAACAGCAAATAAATCTCAAAGCAAGAAGAAGGAAAGAAATAACAAAGTTATGGTGATTTGAAAGGATTATGTTCCCTGGAAAAGCCATATTTTAATTCTGATCCAATCTTGTGGGAGCAACTGTTTCTTTTAATCCCTATTCAATAATGTAGGTTGGAATCTTTTGACTAGATCATCTCCATGGAGATATAACACACCCAATTGTGGGCATTAACTTTTGAGTAGATGGAAATATGACTCCACCCATTCCAAGTGAGTCTTAATTAGTTCACTGGAATCCTTTAAAAGAGAAAGCATTTTGGAGAAATCTTGAGAGCAAGAGTGTCGTGGCAGAGCCCAGGCAGCCAGAGACCTTTGTAGGTGAAGAAGGAAAACTTCCCCAAGGGAGCTTCATGAAACAAGAAGCCTGGAGAGATTGCTAGCAGACATTGCCATGTTCACCATGTGTCTTTCCAGTTGAGAGAGAAATCTTGAACTTCATTGGCTTTTCTTGGGTGAAGGTAACCTCTTGTTGGTGGTTTAGATTGGACATTTCTATAGCCTTGCTTTAATTGGGACATTTTCATAGCCTTAGAAATGTAAACTTGCAACTTAACAAATTCCCTTTTTTAAAAGCCATTCCATTTCTGGTATATTGCATTCCATCAGCTAGCAAACTAGAGCAAAAGTTTAGAGCAGAAAGAAATGAAATTGAGAATAGAAAAAGACTAGAATTAATAAAACCAAAAGTTGAATCTTTGATAAGATCAATAAAATTGACATACCCTTAGCTGGAATGACAAAAAAAAAAATAAAAAAGAGAGAGAGAAACAGAGAGAAGATGCAAATAAATAAAATCAGAAATGAGTTAGGATATCTTTCTACTGACCCCACATAAATAAAAAGGATCATAAAAGGATACTCTAGGGGTGCAAAGTAGTTCCGTGGTAGAATTCTCACCTGCCATGTAGGAGACACAGGTTTGATTACCAGCCCACACACTTCCCCAAACAAGCAAACAAAAAACAAGCAATAACAAGAATTTTCAACAAATGGTATTGCGATAATGGGATACTCACATGGAAAATGAATGAATGTGACCCCCACCATGTAGCACTAAAAAATGGGATAGTATGAACAACTGTATGCCAACAAATTTGATAACTTAGATGAAATGGAAAAATCCCTAGGAACACACAACAACCTAGACTAATTCTAGAAGAAATAGAAAACCTCAACAGAGCAATTACAAGTAAAAAGATTGAATTAGTTATGAGAAACTGCCCAAGAAAGAAAAGTCCAATACCAGATGTCTTCACAGATGAATTCTACCAATTATTCTAAGAAGAATTAGTACTGCTTGAAAAAATGCTTCCAAAAAATCAAAGAGGAGGAGACACTACCTAACTCATTTTATAAGGCCAACATCACCCTAATACCAAAGCCAGATAAAGATACTGCCAGAAAAGAAAATTAAAGAACAATTTTTCTAATGAATATAAATACAAACTTCCTAAGGAAAATACTTGCGCATAGAGTCGAACAGCACATTAAAAAAATTACACACCATGATAAAGTGTTTTTTCCCCTGGGTTTGCAAGGGTGTTTCAAATTAAAAAATCAACTAATTAGTGGCATTGTTCTCAATTGTTAAAAAATGGAAAGGACTCATGTCCATTAACAGATGAATGGATACACAAAGTGCAGTATATACACACAGTGGAATATTATTCAGCCCTAAAAATGAATGAAGTTCTGATACATGCAACAACATGGATGAACCTTGAAGATATGTCAAGTGAAATAAGCAAGAAAGTCAAGGAAAAATATTGTGTGATCCCACTGATTTGAAACAATTAGTGTAAGCACAATCATAGACTCAGAAACTATAATACAGCTTACTAGGAGCTGTTGTTGGGGTAGGGTATAGGGAGTTAAGGCATAAAAATGAACATATTTTCTATTTTGAACAAAGAAAACATTTTGGCAATGGATGGTTGTGATGGCACAACATTGAGAACCTAATTAAAAGCACCAAATTATGTATTTGAATGTAGTTAAAAGTGGAAATTTTAGGTTGCAAATATGCTGCTAGATAAGATAAAAAAACACCACCTTAGGTCTGTGCAACACAAACTGTGAACACTATTTTAAACTATGGACTACAGTTGATACTATAAATATAAAAATATACTTTCATCAATTTTAAAAAGTGCATCCCACAAATTCAAGGTATTAAAATAGTTTAATACATGGGAAACCCATATTTCATGCATATTTATTTTATAATGGAATTTTATTAAGATATATTGCATACTCACAAACCAGATAACCATCCAAATTGTACAATCAGTGGTTCACAGTACATTCATAATCAAAATCATTTCTTGAGCATTTCATTACAATAAAAAATGAGTATTAAAGTAAAAATAAAAGTAAAAGAGAACATCGGAAACATCCCATATCCCCTCTTTGCCCTATTATTTATTAATTTTTGGTCTTTTTTCTTACTCATCTGTCCATACACTGGATAAAGGGAGTGTTAGTCATAAGGTTTTCATATTCACACAGTCACACCTTAGAAGCTCTATAGTTACTCAATCATCTTCAAGAATCAAGGCTATTGGATTGCAATTCAATGTTTCAGGTATTTCCCTTTAGCTACTCCAATACACCAGAAATAGTAAAGGACTGTCTATATATTGCATAAGAATAACCTCCAGAATGACCTCACAACTCTATTCAGAATCTTTCTGCACCTGAAACTTTATCTTGATTATGTATCTTCCTCCTTTTGGTCAAGAACTCTTTCTCAATCCTGTGATGCCAGGGCTAGCCTCAACCCTGGGAGTCATGTCCCATGTTGCCAGGAGATTTACACCCCTGGGAGTCATGTCCCACATGAAGTGAATGCCAGTGAGTTCACCTACCAAGTTGACTTAGAGAGAAAGTCCACATCTTAGCAACTAAAGAGGTTCTCTGTGGGTGACTTTTAGGCATAATCATAGGTAGGCTTAGCTTCTACTTTGCAGAGATGTTTCATAAGGGCAAGCCCCAAGGTCAAGGGCCTGGCCCATCAAATTGACAGTCCACAGTGATTGTGAGACTATCAGGTCTTCCCAGGTGGGGAAATGTAATATTTCCACCTTTTCCCCCAATCTCTCAAATGGACTTTGTAAATACTTTAAAATCTTCTGCCCAGATTACTCTGGAATATATTGGGGCATCCTATCAACCTGTACAAACCATCAAGATTTCATTTCCTATTCCAGGTTTTATGTGGTTATGGTGTTTGAATAAGCTGAACATACAAGTGAAATTAGTGTGCTACAGGAAATATAAAGTTTTCACTAAATAAAAATAAACATCTCTTCCTTTGGTCTCATACAGAAGTTGAAGTTTGAAAATACAGTCAATATCATCCTTTACCCTTTAGTCTATTTTACTTTAGCCCTATCTATATTAGCTACATTCATGTCTCTAATTGAAGTCTGATCACTTTTTCAGTGTTTTTAACAGTTGCTGTATGGGGTAAACAGCTTGCTGGCTTTCATAGCTAGAGAACTCTAGCTTTGAGTGTCATGTGTCACACAAATAGCTAAACTTCCAGGAAATGGATAGATTATACACAAAGAGCTCAGCATCTCAGAGTTAAGAAATAACAGCTACTACTCTGGAATAGATGAGACTTCTGTAAGAGCTTACAATAAAGGAGCATTTACAATAAGCCTTCACTTGATAATCTGTGCTTTCAAATTCAATTCTCAGAGTTTTCACATTATAGTTAGTCCATATTTAATGAGGCATTATAATACTTGTGTTTTCATTTATGGTTTATTTCATTCAACATACTGTCCTCATGCTTAATTTGCCTAATTGCATTCCTCATAACTTCATTCTTCTTGCAGCAACTCAATAGTCCATTGTGTGTGTACAACACAATTCCCCCATCCATTCCTCAGTCAGTGGACCATTAGACTATGTCCATCCATTGAAAGCAAACACTGCTGCTATAAGCACCAGTGTGCAAAGGCCAAATAGTGTTCTCCAAGTATATGCCTTACTGTGGGATTTCAGAATCATACAGCAAGCACACTTCTAGCCTCCTGTGGAGGCACCACACTGCCCTCAAGAGGGGCTGCACCACTCTACTTCCCTACCAACTGTGAATAGGAACATCTCTTTCTCTCTCTCTCCATATTTTATGCAATACTAGTATCCCTCTGTTCATTTATCAACAGTTTTATTCACACATCATACAATCCAACCTAAGTAAAAAAATCAGTGTTTCCTGGTATAATCACATAGCCATGACTTCACCACCACAATCTGTTTGAGGACATTTTCATTTGTTCCACAGAGAATCCCATACCTCTCTGCTATACCTCCCACTTAATGACATTTAGCTTTGGCATATTGCCTTTGTTACTTTCACTGGAAGCACGTTACAATCATACTGTTAACTAGGGACACTAGTTTGCATTGATTGTATTTCGCCCCCCCATACCATCCCATTTCCAACACCTTGCAATGTTGACACTCATTTGTTCTCCCTCAGTCAAAGGATATTTTTATATTTAAATGTTTAATCATCATCATAGTCCACTCTAGGTATTGCTAAGTTATACCATCCCAGTTCATATCCTCTGTCTTTCCTTCTGGTGCCATATATGCCTCCAGCCCTCCTCCATCAACGATACTCACACTCAGCTTCATTCAGTGTACTTACAATAATCAGATAGTATTGTATAATTCATTTCTGGATCTTTATAATCAGTAGTGTTGAATATTCTATAATCCTTCGACATGAAGTGCTGAATCTCTACCATGCCTATTTGAAAGTATTGTATACATCAGAAAAGCCATGTTTAATCCTGATCCAATCTTGTGGGAGCAGCCAATACTTCTAAATCCTGATTCAATACTATAGGGTGGAAACTTTTGATTAGACTATTTCCACAGAGATGTGGCATGCCCAATTGTGGGTGTGACAATTTGATTAGATGGAAGTGTGACTCCACTCATTCCAGGTGAGTCTTGATTAGGTTACTGGAGTCCTTTAAAAGAGGAAACATTTTGGAGAAATGACAGAAGCCTCAGAACTGACAGAAACTTCATGGTAGAGCTGAAACAGATGCAGACACATAGAGAACAGAGACACACATGTTTGGAGATGCTTGGAGCACAGCAGACATTGTCATGAGATGTTAAGCAAGCCAGAAACTGGAGACAGTCAAGGGAAGCCAAGAGATAAAAGCAGTCCTGGAGAAGAAAATTGAGGAACCCATACCTGCACAGGAACAAAAGCTGAAAGCAAGGAATCCCAAGAGCAAGGGATCAGCAGATTCCAGCCACATAACTACCCAGCTGACAGAGGTGTTCCTGACACATCAGCCTTTCTTGAGTGAAGGTAGCCTCTTATGGGTGCCTTAATTTGGAAACTTTCACTTTCTTGAAACTGCAAGTTTGTAATTTATTAAATTACCCTTCATAAAAGCCACTGCAGTTCTGGTATACTGCATTCTGATAGCTCTTTTTTTTAACATGTGCCAGCACCAGGAATCGAACCCAGGTCTCCAGCATGGCAGGTGAGAATTCTGCTGCTGAGCCACCATCACACCCTGTGGCAGCTTCTAAACTGATACATCTGTCCTCTTCTTATCTCTTGATAACCTGTGCTCTTAATTTTAACCCTCAAAGTTTATTCATTAATGTTAGTTCATATTAGTGAGACCATACTTTATTTGTCCTCTTGTTTCTGGATATTTCACTCAGCATAATCTCCACAAAGTTCATCCATGTTGTTACATGCTTCATGACTTTATTCTGTCTTACAGCCGCACAATATTCCATCATATTTACATATAACAGTTTGCTTAACCACTCATCTATTGATGAATATTTGGACTGTTTCCATCTCTTGGCAATCATAAATAATTCCACAATAAACGTCAGTGCACAAAAGTCTGTGTGTCCTTCTCTCCCTTTCCTCCAAATATGTACCAACTCATGGGATTGCTGGATCATATGGCAATCCTATACTTAGCTTCCTAGGGAACTGCCAAACTTCCTTCCAGAGTAGTTGCACCATTCCACATTGGCAACGACAGTGAATAAGTGTACGTCTTTCTCCACATCCTATCCAGCTCTTGTCATTTGCAGTCTTTTCGATAATTGCAATTGTAGTAGGTTGTGAGATGATTGTGGTTTTAATTTGCATTTCATAATAGCTAGTGATGTTGAACATCCTTTCACATTTTTTCAGCCATTTGTATTTACTCTTTAGAAAAGTGTCCGGCCATGACCTTTGCCCATTTTTAAATTGAGTTGCTTTTTTTTTGTTGTTGAGTTGTAAAATCTCATTGTATATTCTGGATATTAAACCCTTATCTGATATATATGGCTTCCAAATATTGTCTTGTACTGCATAGGCTGCCTTTTTACTTTCCCAACAAAGTTTTTTGATGCACAAAGTGCTTAATTTTGAGGAGATCCATTTATCTATTTCTTTTTCATTGCTCACATTTTGGGAGTAAGGCCAAGGAATCCACCTCCTATCACAAGACGTTTAAGATATTTTCCTCTGAAAGTTTTATATTCTTAGCTTGATCTTTTATCCATTTTGACTTAATTTTTGTTTAAAGTGTGAGATAGGGATCCTCTTTCATTATGTGGATATGGATGTCTAGTTCTCTAAACACCACTTATTGAAGAGTCTATGAAGAGTCTATATCTTTTGATTGGGCAGTTTAATCCATTAACATTTAATGTTATTACTGTAAAGACAGTACTTTCTTCTACATTTTCTTTTTTGGATTTTATATGTCATATCTTATGTTTTTGTCTTTTTACCCCTGCTGATAGTCTTCTTTCCTACATTCTTCTCCAGACCTCTCTCTCCTGTTTTTCCTATCTGCCTGTAGTTTTCCTTTTAGTATTTCTTGTAGAGTCTCTCAGAGACTGTTTTTCTGAGAATATTTTAAACTCACCCTCACTTTTGAAGGACAGTTTTTCTAGGTACATAAATCTTGATTGCCAGTTTTCTCTTTCAGAGTCTTAAATATATCATAACACTGCCTTCTTGCCTCCATGATTTCTGCTGAGATATCTGCATATAGTCTTATTGACCTTCCCTTGTATGTGATGTATCACTTTTCTCCTGCTGCTTTCAGAATTCTTGCTTTGTCTTTGGCATTTAACAACATGATTAGTAAGTTTTTAGTGTAGGTCTATGCAGATCCATTCTGTTTGGTGTATCCTGCACTTCTTGGATCTGTCATTTTGTCTTTTGTAAGAGATGGGAAATTTTTAAGGATTATTTCCTCCATTGTTCTTTCTGCCCCTTTCCCTTTTTCTTCTCCTTCTTGGACACCCATTACATGTATATTCATACGCTTCATACTACCATTTAATTACTTGAGACTGTGCTCATAGTTTTCCATCCTTTTCCCTATCTGTTCTTTTGTGTGCAGTATTTCAGATATCCTCTCCTCTAGTTCACTAATCCTTTCTTCTGTCTTTTCAAATCTTCCTTTTATTCCCATAAGTTCTGCCATTTGGTTTTGCAAGCTTTTGTGTTCCTCTTTATCATCACCCATTATCTCCTTTATATCCTTCATCTATTTTTCCATGTTTCCACTCTGTTACCCAGGGTTTTCTTTTTGATTGGCTTTATTCTCTGTTTTTGTTGGTTCTCAGTTCAACTTATTGTACACATCTAGCAGAGCTTGTAGTTAACTGTTCAGAATTTTTCAGCTGTTGTTTTTCTGTTTCTTGCCCTGCCTAAATGGGAACTTTTCTCGTTAGGATGGTTTCCCCGGACATCATTGACCCCAGTCAATTTTCTCAGACAAGATGGGCCCAGGTCTCAGAAGGATGGTGTAATCAGTATCAAGTTTCCCTGAGGATGAGACCCAGCCATGTCTTAAGAGATTCCTGTGAAGATTCTGGACTCTGTGGTTTTTCTGCCCTTCCCAGCTTGTGTGCTTGTCAGCTCTCCACTGGTGTAAAGTGGTGTGGTACCTTTAATTCTAAGCTGATCCTGTAGCTGCCAGGGAGGTAGTTGAGACAAAGTCTGAGATAGAAGATGGGTCTTATGTTTAGCCCCTCGGGTTTGAAGTCTCTGATTGAGGGCCTCCACTTGTGCTGGGCTCCAACCCTCTTTTTCTTTGGGAAGATAAGTGCTTTAGGGAATTATCACCTTCAGTTGACTTGTTAATTGGATTCTCAAATCTATCTTAACTCTGCCCTCATCTGGATCAGGGCTGGAAATTCAAAATGCCTGAAGCTCTCCTTAATGAACTACTTAGAATATTTTTAATAAAAAATACCTTTTCAGAGCCAGTTCACAGCCCCCAAGGTTTGCATGTCAAAAACCTGAGTTGGTACCAGGTTCTATGTACCTTGTACATAGAACTTCAGTCCTTTTCCAGTATTCTAGGCTAGGCTGATGACAAAAGTTTTGCTTTCGGCTTTTTATTTCAGCAGCTCTGCCTTCTGTCCACTGGGAAAAATCTCAAGATTTCTGTCCTACTTGCTCTTGGTTTACCAATGCTTGGAACAAGTACTCAGTAGTCCAAATTTGTTAATTAAAACTGCAATTGGATCTTGGCTTGGCTCCTCTCCCTTGCTTCCTGCAGACACTACTTCTTTTTCCCACAGGGAAGTGTTTCTGACAGAGCCTGCTATGACAGTTTTTTTGGGGGCTTTACTCACAGTTCTGTGGTGTGATATCAGCCTTTCCACCTGTTCCAGACTGATGTACAATATGTGTCTGGTCACAGATGTCTCCCAAACAGTTGTTCCTGGCAGTTCCTGGCTATTTACTAGCTGCTCTAGAGGGCAAATTAAATTCCACTCCTCTCTATACTGCCATCCTGCACTGCCTGTCCTCTTGCATATTTATTTAAACCTGCAAGTTCTCAAATATATATTACTTCTTGTATTCTGAAAACATCTGAGTTTATTGTAAGATATTTGATATATCTCATTGTCTAATTTAAAAAGAGATATGCCAATTTGCTATATTACATTAAGCTAGACTAAAATAACATTTATTATGCTCTCATATGTTGTAAGGAACTGGATGCAGATTGTACTATTAATGGTCTATTTTGCAGACATATTATAGCATGCAGCTTTGTGTATGAGTGTGTAAACATGTGATTACACTTAAAATCAGTCACTAAATGACTAACTCAAATTCTGTCTCTTCCATAAAGCCTTCCCTGATCACTCCAATTTGTATTATTGCAGTTCCTAAGCTGACATCTATCCATTTAACTAGATTCTTATATTCACTGCCTTGTCATACTTCTTCTGGCATTTTTCAAACTGTCCTTTCAATCTTTCTATTGAACTTCCATCCATTGGTTATGTCTCCCCCTTTCTTTTATTAACTTTTAAGGCTCTAAGACAGAAAGTCTTATTTTGTTCTTTGTAGCCCTCATTCAGCATATGCTTACAAATAGTAGGAATTCAATATTTAATGATTGGTTTGATGTTTTTTAATTGCCTAATAATTTGCAGATAGTTCCATGCATTTTCAAAATACCAACCCATACAAGGCAGTCATTTTAAATAGTATGATAATAGTGAACAGGAATTCATTTGTAACCTTCATGTCCTTTTAATATTAATATAGTTTCACATTTTAACTTCATGTGTATTTGGAAGGGAGCAAGTTTTGTGAAATCTGCACCATTATCAATGTTTTGGGCATTTTTTTGTTTTCTGGTATTTTAAGGCCTTCATCTGTTACAGTGATTTCACTCTTAAGTTCTAAATATGCATCATTGATTAAATGAATATCAATGATTCTTTTCCATTGGTGATTATATCATTTTCTTTCTGCTGTACACACTTATGAGTAATTTTTCTTGTTTACTTAGGAAAAAATGAGAACCAAATGGAATGCCTAATGCCATCAGACTTCATAAGCTAAGGGAGTTTTCATTTTGAAAAAATAACCACAAACCAAAATGCTTGTGCATTCCCCACCCTCTGCTTGTGTATGCCTAAACCATAGCTATAAGTCTACTACAAGGACCTGGGATTAGGCTTTCTGAGAGGTTGGTGGATGAAGAAGGGAAATGACAAGTGAAGAGGGGAACAGCAAGCAAAATAGAATTCAGACAGGAAGATAAATTTCAAGATTAGAAGGGGACAGTAGAGGAAAGCTTTTCTTTTTTATGCTGCATACTTTTCTGGCATTTGTTCCATCTATATATGATGCTCTTATTGTTAAGGAAAGGAATCAAATGGAAGAAACCTTATTCATCCCTGTACCCTAAAGAGCAGACTTTATAATATAGCCTTTGTAGTAAAAAGTGGAGTCTCTTATCTTCAGAAATGACCAATGTGCCTGTCTTCGGATATGATCAATGTATCAGATACATTACCTAACTATTTCCTGGTAGGCATAACAAGAAATACCCTGGCGCCAGTTCTCACAAGAGGCCATGATGACTTCCACGGAGTGGTTCCTATTTATCCAGTAGGTTACAATCTACTCTGGAATTGTAGGAAATAGGTCTGGAAATGGATTTGTCTCTAAATAATGCATTTATGATAGTCTGTGCTGTTATCTTCTTGGCTTCAAATATGCTGCTATTATTTTCTCAAATAAACAGACATCATGCTGTACCAGCTATTTCACCTCAGACAAACTATTTACCCCTTCTTTCCCTCAGAGTTCCCACCTATAAAGTAAAATGTTTAGATTATATGAGCATGAGTGTTTTTCAATTTCTATCAATCCCTCAGTTGATGGTGTTTTATTTGCACTTCCCATTGCCTCCACATATACAACCCAATCCCATTATTTAAAAGATTGACACAATGTGGCAGAGAGGAAAGAACCTGGACTGTTAACTCAAAAGAGCTAAGTTCCTTTTTCTAGATCTGCCATCAAGTGACCTTAGAAATATGACATCATATCTGTACTATATTTTCATGTTAAAATGAAGGGAAGGAGAGATTACAACTAAATAGATTTCTAAAGGTTTCTCCTGCCCAGCTCCAATGATCCTATATATCAAAAGGACCAGTACCTAAAAGACATCCTTCTGGGTTTCTTAGCTTGGATATTGGAAGAACCATTTTCCTATTAACCAGGATCTCTTCAGTTTCCAATATCCAATCGGTAATCAAGTCTTTCCAAATATTTTTTGCAAACATTCCCTTCCTCCTCCTTACATTTACTTCTCCACTCAGTCCCTGTCACATTTTTGAACAAACAAAACAGCCTCCTAATTTGTCTTCCTGTCTCCAAGTTTAACTCTCTCAAATCCAACCCCTGCACTGTTGCCAGTGACCTTTCTGAAGGACATCTCTGAATATGTGTTTCCAGTGCTCAAACTCCTTCTCTGGCTCCCCATTGCCTCCAAGGAAAACCCCAAACTTCTTAGCATTGTCATTCAAAGCCTTCCATGAAATGACCACAGTGATGTATTCAGTCTTTCTTGATTGTCTTGCACATTCTTACTCCAATTCCTATACGCATGACGTTCTCTCTGCCAAACATCCTCCCTACCTTAACCCTTTTGGCTTTTGGCAATCCGTACATCCTTTAAAATTCAGATACAGATCTTTGGTTTTTTTATAGACTTGATATGTCTAACTTTTTTTTTTAACATGGGCAGACACCAGGAATCGAACCTGGGTCCTCTGGCATGGCAGGCTAGCATTCTTGCCTGCTGAGCCACCGTGACCCAGCCAATATGTCCAATTTTGATGTGCTTATTTGTTAGTCAGTTTTATTCACTTGGCTTATCACTCAGCTGAGACATGAACCACTATGAAGTTTCTATGACAAATATATAATTTTACATCATTGTAATTGTTAGTCATATATTATATTTATGCTTATAATGGATTGTTAGTTAAAATCCTAGAAACAAGAAATATGAATGACAATGTGCAAGACATCAATGAGGCTCAAATATGATAATTCTTTAAGTTGATCTCAGGTTGATCTGCTCAGATTCATCAGATATTCATCAAATCAAATTCTTATATAGCATTTCAAAGTAAATTAATTGCTTCAAAAATAAAAGTTAAATGTAGAAACATCATGATGATTACAGTTACCATGGCTTTTTACTTACCAGATATGACTATTCCAGTGATGTGTTATTTGCAAAGAGGTGTTTCAACCTCTATTATTTCATTATTTATAAACAAAACACAAACCTAAAAATAAAGTGGTCAATTTTCTCTTATGTGGAAAATGAGAGAATTCCAAGCACCAATTTGTGAAATCATTTACTAACTTTTTAAATAGAGAAGATGTGAGTTTACAAAGCAGTCATGCATAAAATTCAGGATTTCTGTACACCACTCCACCATCAACCCTTTGTGCTGGTGTGAAACATTTGTTACAATTGATGATAGCACTTTTTAAAATAGTTATACTATTTTTAAACAATTTTTATTGTGAAATATATGTGTTATATATACAAAAAAGCAATAAATTTCAAATTATACTACTTTATATAGTAGTTGCCTTTGTTAGAATCGATGAAAAATTGTTAAAATAGTTCTATCATTATTATTTACATTGGATGTATTTTTAGCATATACCACCCTATTATAATCACTTTGTGATATTATCATATATTTGTTATAATTCATAAATAAACCTTATTATACTTTTACTGCTAACTGTACTTCATTGTTTATAATATGGTTCTTTGTGTTCTACAGAACCATGCTCTATCTTTTAATTTTTATCCTGGTAATATATAAACTTAAACTTTCTCCTCTTAACCACATTCACCTATATATTCAGTGCTGTTGATTATACTCACAATAATGTGCTACCATCACCACCATTGTTTCCAAACATTTACCATCAGCCTAAACAGAAATTCTTAACAGGTTATGCCTCAACTCCCCATTTTCTAACCCAAATCTGTCTCCTGCTAACCTATAGTCTAGATTCTAGCACTATGAATTTGCTTATTTTACTTACTTCATAACAGTGGGATCATATAATAGTTGTCTCTTTGTGTCCAGCTTATTTCACTCAATATAGTGTCCTCAAGATTCATGCATGTTGCCATATGCATTAGGACTTCATTCTTCTTAACACTGGATAATATTCCATCATATGTATATACCACATTTTGTTTATCCATTCACCAGTTGATAGTCACTTGTATTGCTTCTTTTTGGCAATTTTGAATGATGGCATAATGAATGTGTCTTTGTGTCCTTGCTTTCAGTTCTTCTGGGTATATACCTAGTAGTGGGATTGTTGGATCATAAGTTAATTCTATACGTAGCTTACAGAGGAACTGCCAAACTGTCTTCCATAATGACTTCAACATTTTACACTCCCAAAAGCAGTGAATGAATGTTCCTATTTCTCCACATCTCTCTCAACCCTTGTAGTTTTCAGTTATTTTTTGAAGAATGGCCATTCTAGTATGTGTGACATATCTCATTGTGGTTTTGATTTGCAATTCCCTAATAGTGATGTCGAGCATATTTTTAGATGTTTTTTCTTTACCCATTTCTATATTCTCTTTGGAGAAATGTCTATTCAAGTCTTTTTCCCATTTTGTAATTCTGTTGTGTGTCACTTTATTGTTGTATTGTATGTATGATTTATTTATATACATTGCACATTAAACCCTTATTGGATATGTGGTTTCCAAATATCTTCTCCCACTGAGTAGGTGACAAAGTCCTTTGATGCAAACAAGTTTTTAATTTTGAGGAGTTCCCATTTATCTATTTTTTCTTTCATTGCATGTTCTTCTAGTGTTACATCCAAGAAACCAATGCCTGACCCGAGCTCCTGAAGAAGCTTCCCTACATTTTTCTCTTGGAGTTTTATAGTCATGGCTCTTATGTTTGGATCCTTGACCCATTGTGGAGTTAATTTTTGTATGTGATATGACAGAGGGGTCCTCTTCCATTATTTTTCATATGGATATCCAATTCTCCCACCAGCATTTGTTGAAGACACTATTCTTTCCCAATTGTATGGACTTGCCAGCCCTTCAAAATCAATTGACTAGAGGTGTGAGGGTCTATTTCTGAATGTTCCATTCAATTCCATTTGTGTGTGTATATATATATATATATATATACACACAAACACACACATTTGTGTGTATATATATATACACACACACACACATATATATATAGCATATGTAACATTGTGTATATATGTATTTATATATGTGCAAGTACCATGCTGTTTTGATCACTATAGCCTTGTAATATGCTTTAAAATCAGGAAGTGTGAGTCATCCAATATCATTCTTTTTCTCTAAGATATTTTTGGCTACTTGGGTCCTGTGATGGTTACATACTGTTGTCAATTTGGCCAGGTGATGGTGCCCAGTTGCCTGGTCAGGCAAACACTGGCCTAACCTAATTGCAAGGATATTTCATGACTGGTTGATAAACCAGAAGGCTGGTATTCTAGTTTGCTAGCTGTCAGAATGCAATATACCAGAAACAGAATTGGGAATTTAATAAGTTGCTAATTTACAGTTCTAAGGCCAAGAAAGTACCATTCTGAAAGCAAGTCTATAGCAATGTCCAATCTAAGGCATCCAGGAAAGACACTTAGGTTCAAGAAGGCCGATGACATTCAGGGTTTTTCTCTTGGCTGGAAGGGCACATGCCAATGTCTGCTAGCTTTCTCTTCTGGCTTCTTGTTTCACGAAGCTCCTTGGAAGGTGTTTTCCTTCATCTCCAACAGTTGCTGGCTGGCGGACTCTTTGCTTTGTGGTTATATGGTGTTCTGAGGCTTTCTCCAAGATGCTTCTTCTTTTATAAGACTCCAGTAAACTAATCAAGACTTACTTGGTATTGGTGGAGACATGTCTCCATTTAATCAAGTTTAATACCCGCAGTTGATTGAGTCACATCTCCATGGAGATAACATAATCAAGTTTCCAACCTATAGTACCGAATAAGAATTAGAAGAAACCATTGTTCCTACAAATTTATTAGAATTAAAACATGGCTTTTCTAGGGTAAATAAATCATTTCAAACTAACACAGCTGGTTTATTAAATCATCAGTCAGTTGATTGCAGCTGTGGCTAATTGCATCTACTATCAACTAAGATGCAACTCCTGCAAATGAGATAATCCAATTACTTGGGTATGATTTTGTCAGTTGAAGACTTTGAAGGGAGAAGACAGATTTTCACTTCTTCAGCCAACAAGTCTTTCTTGTGGACTTCATCAAGAACCTGCATCAGAGTTGCCAGTTTCACAGCCTGCCCAATGGATTTTGGACTTGCACATTCCCACGTCTGCATAAGACACTTTTATAAATATCGTATTTACAGATATCTCCTGTTGGTTCTGTTTCTCTAGAGAACACTGAAAAATACAGCATTGTACCAGGAGTGGTTATTGAGAAACAGAACCTTAAAAATGGTTTTTTTCAATTGATTTTCTACTCTGATTAGAGTCAAGGCACTAATAACTTGTTTCCAACAATTAAGATGGCACTGACAGTCCATAGCATGAGTTGGCAATAGAGATACACAAAATATCACCATTTGATTCTGCTAATTGTACACTTCTATGAGGCAGTGTTTTTGACACCTTAATGGAGTTTTATGGAGTTAAGAGGTATTATGATGTTGGCTGGTTGTTGTTACATATGCTGGATACAGTAATGAGGAAACAGATGTGTTGAAGGCTTCAAATTTGCAACTTAAGCGCCCTATGAAAGATGTAAAAGTTTCCATCTGTGTCATGAAAGAAAATTTTATTTCCTGTGATTGAAGACTTGAAATCTCTGAAAACCAGACACAGAGCCTCATTGTGCAAGCAGCAAATTCATATCATAAACTAAAGTCTCAACCTTGCAGTGGGTCTGCTCTTAAAGTATGGGCTTTTATGAAAAAAAATAGGATTCTGAAACTTGCAATGGGACATGTGGCTTGATGATGATGGCAATGGGGATGTGGAAACCCTGTATTCTGCTGTGAGTTTGCTAGATTGACCTGTAATGGTCTGTCCTAAAGAAACAGCTGCCACACCTCCAGCCTGCCCTGAGGAAACAGCCATGCAATCTCCAGGCTGCCCTGAGGAAAAAGTCTTCAAACGTCCAGCCTACCTTGAGAAAAGAGTGTCCAGGCCTCCAGTCCACCCAGATGAGTCCACCATCCAGCCTCTACCTAAAGAGATTAACCTTACAGTGACTGATAAACCTGTAACCACTTCCTTGTGGAAACAGCCCTCACTACTCTGTCAGGATCGATTAATCCTCTTTCACCGGATGAAACTGCAATGGAATGCCCTGAGGTAATTGTTTTGAAAGACACTTCTAATTCTTTTTATGGCCCACCCCACCGACATCTTTAATTTAAGACCTACAACTAGATTAAAGTTCAAACAGGTCCCAAAAGGTGAGGTACAAAGTATGACCCAAGAGGAGGTAGAATATACTCCAAAAGAACTGTTTGAGTTTTCCAATTTATATTGACAGAAATCAGGGAAATATGTGTGGGAAAGGATATTAAGGATGTGGGATAATAGTGGAAGGAATACAAAGTTGCATCAAGCTGAATTTATTGATATGATCCCACTAAGCAGAGATTCTGCATTCAATGTTTTAGCTTGAGGATTTAGAAAGACATTGTTTGTCTCAGTGGTTGGCTGATCAAAAGGTGGCCAACATTACCTGAGGTTGAAATGACAGAACTTCCTTGGTATAATGTAGAGGAGGGGATCCAGAGGCTTAGAGAGATTGGAATGTTAGAGTGGATTTGTCATGGAAGACCTGCTCACACACCCCAGGACTTTCCAGAGGACACACCTTTCATCAGGACTTTGAGTATAATTTGGCAAGACTAGCTCCATCATCCTTGAAGAGCTCTGTAGTTGCCCTTCTCTGTAGGTTAGATAATACTGTAGGAATGGTTGCAACTGAGATAGAATCCTTAAAAAAATGTGGATGACCAGAATCTGAATTGGGAATAACCATGTGGCAACACTAATTGACATAAACAAGGTGAGTGTGGCCACCATAATGGACAGCAGACTCAAAGCAGCAGTCAAAATAATCTGACACATAGAGATTTGTGGCATTGGCTAGTAGATCATGGGGTACTTAGAAGTAAAATAGATGAGCAGTCGACTAAATTTTTGTTTCAGCTCTATATGCAGTCAAGTTCTGGGTCAAGTGTAGAGAAGTCCAACTTGAATCACAAAAACAGAGTCACAGCCCCTAGAGCCACTTGAATGAAGGGAAGGCTGGGTACCCTTTGGGAAGGATCCTGTTACACTCCCCAGAATTTGTGCTGTGCTTATGGAGGTCAGATCACCAATGGAGTTTTAGCTCAGGTCCATCTCACAGAGGGTTGGGTTGGTTCCGAGGTCATTCTGTGGTTATTTCCCCAGTTCCAGAATGCATAATTGGAATTGACATACTCAGTAACTGTCAGAATCCCTACAGTGATTACCTGCCTAATGGAGTGAAGGTGATTATGGTACAAAAGGCCAAGTGGGAGATACTAAAACTGCCCCTACCCAGCAAAATAGTAAATGAGAGGCAATACTGGATTCTTGGTGGGATTGCAGAGATTCTTGGCAGGATTGCAGGGATTTGTGCCATTCTTAATGGCTTGAAGGATGCAGGGGTGGTGATTCCCAACACATTCCCATTCAAACTCCCCTATTTGGCCTGTGCAGAAAGCAGATGGACCTTGGAAGATGACAATGGCTTATTATAAACTTAACCAGGTGGTGACTCTAATTGCAGCTTCTGCTCCAGAGGTGGTATCATTGCTTGAAGAAATCAATATATCCCCTGGTACCTGATATGCAGCTATTGATTTGGCAAATGTTTTCTTCTCAATAGCTGTTAGTAAGGATCACCAGCAGTATATCTTCAGTGTCCTGCCTCAGGTGTATGTCAATTTTCCAGTCCTCTGTTATAAACTTGCCTGCAGGGATCTTGATCATTTCACCCTCCCACAAGACATCACACTGGTACATTATATTGATGATGTCATGTTGATTGAACCTAATGAGCAAGAAGTAACAACTACATTAGACTTATTGATAAGGCATATGCATGTCAGGGGATGGGATATAAATCCAACTAAAATACAGGGGCCTTCCACCTCAGTGAAATTACTAGGTGTCCAGTGGTGTGGAGCATACTGAGATACCCTTTCTAAGGAGAAGAATAAGCTATTGCACCTGGCCCCTCCTGTGACTGAAAAAAGGTACACTGCCTTGTTTTCCTCTTGGGATTTTCTAGAGAACATATTACTCATTTATGTGTGCTACTCTGACCCATTTACCGAG